>CAIIXF020000026.1:0-48000 GCA_903813345.2 Owenia fusiformis
TGACAATATTTTCGAGAAACGGGCTCAAGATGGATAAATAAATGGCAGCTTGTGTATCAGTATCATGGTCAGAATACAATTAACGAAATGCATTACTCGTATATCCATTTGAATAATATGAGGTTATATAATGGTTCATTCTGTATATCGTTTTTATACTCGAGTGAGTATATAATATATTCACAAGTGAGCGTAGCGAACGAGTGAATTTATTATATTCTCATGAGAGTATAAAATGCACGATATACAGAATGAACCATT
Source organism: Owenia fusiformis (assembly GCA_903813345.2). Taxonomy (NCBI): domain Eukaryota; kingdom Metazoa; phylum Annelida; class Polychaeta; order Sabellida; family Oweniidae; genus Owenia; species Owenia fusiformis. The sequence goes on from CAIIXF020000026.1 coordinate 262, forward strand.
ATATAATCTTATTATGCCACTCTAAGTTCAATTACAGTTGATTCAAACACAATCATAACAATTATAAAAAACATATAAATATCCTATAGCCAACTCAGTAATGCCGATGTTGATCTCGATCCATTTATGACGTCACTTGATTCTAGCAAATCATGTGGGAACCATTTATGACGACACTTGATTCTAGGAAATCATGTGTAACAAAACATAAACCTCGTTCTTCGGTCAATATTCATTAGTTCCCAGGATGCACTTCTACAGTAGTATACGCTGGAGTGTATACGGAGGAGTTGTATACGATGAGGATATACCACTCTCCACTGTATATCGTTGTTATAGACCCATGTTATACAACTGTAATCGGACTTAGAGTGGTATAACTGTTATTATCCCACCCTACACAGCAAATATTTCCCAAGGTTGAATCAATGTTGATGGCAAATCAGGGTTGATTCAAGCTTGATATCAAGCTTGATTCAACATTGAAAAACCTCAATGCTGAATCAACCTTAAAATCAAGCTTGATTAAACATTGATATTCTCAAGCTTGAATTAAGCCTGAAAAATCAACACTGAATCAAGCTTGAGATTTTCAAGCCAAAATCTACAATGAATCAAGCATGAATCAATGTTGATTTTCTCAAGTTTGATTTTTTCAGGCTTGATTCAAGCTTGAGGACATATTTCAGATTTTTTCAACTTTATTTTCAATTTTTTTTTTCAAATTTTTTTCAAACTTTTTTTTTAAACTTTTTTTCAAATTTTTTTTCGAATTTTTGCACTTTTTTCAAAATCTTTTTTCAGTTTTTTTTCCAAAATTTTTTTTTCCAAAATTTTTTTCAATTTGTTTTTCAAATTAAAAAAAATTAACATTTTTTTCAATTACCTGAAGCGGGAAGATATGCTCGGAAGCCGGGGAATATGGCGGGAGATATGGAGGTTCTGGATATGGAAACCTCAAAATCAGGATTACTGGATATATCTACACCAAAATAACTCCACGCTAAATCAGCGCTAATATTTTTTGGCGCTAATTTAGCGCCGAATTGGTACAGAATTGGTATAAATAATGTTTGTGTGGAATTAGCGCTAATAAATCAGTACCAAATCAGTACAAACCTCAGTTAGTGCGAAATCAGCACTAACTTAGCAGTGCTTATTTAGATCTAGTGCTAAGTTAGTGCTGATTTAGCACTAACAAAACTTATATTTTTTCTGACTATTATTACAGTATTATTGATAGAATTAAGCAATATTGATATTACTTATTTAGAGTTTGAAATATTTTATTATAAATAACATTCATTATTGTGATTTCTTCATTGAGTTTGACATCTTAGGGAAATCCCTGGGAAATCCCCTTGAACTTTTGACCTATGACGTCACACATTCTATGACTCATACAGGAAGTTTGAGAAGTCATATATTTTAAATTTTGATTTCTGTGCCAGTCTCTGCCATCTGTCTGCAATTTTCACTTGTAAGTATATATTTGATTGTTTTGTTATGAATAAATGAGCATATGTTAGGTGCACCTATTATATAGAAGACTTTCAAATACCAGATAGGCTCTATGGGATAGGCTAGGGTGAAATTCAAAGATAGCCTAGATCTAAAAATAAATTCAGGAGAAATTGAAAAAAAAAATCAAAGTCACTGCTAATTCAGCGTATCGTTGGAATCGTGCCCCATGTCATATCACCATGTTCATTTCACATCACCATGTTCCCATGTTATATCACCATGTTCATTTCATATTACCATGTTCCCATGTTAGATCACAATGTTCATGTCATGTCACCATGCTCCCATGTTATATCACCATGTTCATGTCATATCACCATGATCCCATGTTATATCACCATGTTTATTTCATATCACCATGTACCCTTTTATATCACCACGTTCATTTCATATCACCATGTTCCCATGTTATGTCACCATGTTCATTTCACATTACCTGCTCCCATGTTTGATCACCATGTTTGTTTTATATCATCATGCCCCAATGTTATATCACCATTCATTTCATCATGCTACCATGTTCATAACCTTATTATGCCCTCATGTCATATCACCAATTCAACATGTTAATAGCCTATGCTTCCTCACAGGGCTATAATGAAATTGTAAATATGTCAACCCTAACTATTACAAAATAATCTAGCATTATATATTAACTTTTGGACCCTGTTAAAATATTATAAACAATTTGTGTATGCAAACTGAATTCTTTGTTCAAAGATATTATTTCGAACTTTAATTTACATTAACTATTATGGTAAGCAAATCTGCCAATGTTCATAGAAAACTATATTGTCAGGTAACTGTTATCAGTTATAACAACAAAAAGCTTGTGGGGGTGGAGCAAAAACCCAAAAGGATGGTTAAACTATGAACAACTTTCACGAGGTATGTATAACAGGATCTTAAGAGGTTCTGGACAAATCATTTGATTCTGGACTTGTCATATTTTTTTTTCAACGAAATCACATCCAAGGGATGAATTTTTATTAGCTATTTAGAGAGTGAGTCCTGCATAGTATTAATTTCAATAAAAAAAAGTTAAAATAGAACCCTATTTGAGAGTCAATCTAATACTTACATTACATTGATAAATTAAGGCAAATCCTGAAATATTTTTAAAGTGTGTTTTTAATGAAATATTATCCAGCAAGTATTTAAATGAAACGGTCTTATTTAAATACAAATCATAACATGATATTTTTCATGAAACATTTTTCAATGAAATTCAATTGAAGGGTCAAGATAAAACGAGCTAATTTAGGTGAAAACCCTTACACGATGATGTGTTTTCATAACTTCTTTCATAAAATTCCATCAAGGGGTGAAGATAAAATGATCGAATTTAAGTGATTTAAGGATCACGAGAATATGTTTTCTTTGATATTTTCTATGAAATCCCATCCAATGGTCAAGGTAAAATTTTGATTTTGATTTGGTCACGTGTTCGAAAGATCCATATAAGGCCCATAGAACCATATAGGAACGTCATTTTGAATGTCACGTGATAGATCCATATAAGGCTTTTAGAACCATTCATGGAAAGATGAGGGGAAGCCCCTGACACCTGTTTCACGAATTTTATGCACTTCATTATTGTACCGAAGTTTGCCGATTCGATTCGTCGTATTTCGGAATCCTGGTGCCAATTTTATACTCCATTGGAGTATTTTTGACCTACTTCTTATGACAGAAATTCCCGAACCTTGTTCGGATTAATCCGGATTTTCTGACCTACCTTATCTACCGAGATTTCACGAGTTAACATTCGTCTCATTCCGGAATCCTGGTGACAATTTTATACTCCATTGGAGTATTTTTGATCTACTTTTTCTGGATTTTGCCCTACTTATTATATCTTGACAACAAGCAAATCAAAAAGTTCGACATGAACGGGTCTTGATCAACTAACCTAGACTATGGAAGCCAGGCACGCTAACCATTAGGCCAACGAGCTACCGATATGAAAGAACAAAAGTATTATATATTTATACCGAGCGTCAATTCAAAATGATCCTCACTTTTGTCTCCACTTAAATACGACTCGTCAGTTGTATCCAGAATAGTAGAACGCCTATGGCGCTAGTGAATAACCAAGTCCCAGGTGAGTGGTTCGTATCACTCCGTGATATACTATTTTTGTTTTATTAAATACGACAGAAAGGAGCAAGGTGTAGGTTGAAAACAAGACGTTAGTTTGTTTCAAAACAGTTTGGAAACATTAATCTCTGGAACATTATTTTTTCAACACTGATACAAATTTCCCTGACATTTCCCTGACATGTCTACCGTTTCAAAATTCCCGGTCATCTTTGGCCTTTTTGACCTAATTTTAAAATTACCTGACATTTCCAGCACTTGGAAAATCAAGTCAATTTCCCTGACATTTCCAGGTGTGTACGAACCCTGGAAATATCCCACTGGCTTGCCCTATGAATCGCTAGCACAGATTGGATTGATTAGTGTTTCAAAATGGTGGACGAAGTGTTTGATTAGATAATTTACATATTAAGCTTCTTAAAGGGGCAACAAGGCCTGTACATAGAAAATTCGAAATTTTTTACATTTTCTGAATTTTTAGGGCAACATTTGGCTCTAACATCTTTTTTTATACATTTTTTCTTAAAATGTATGGATAAACAATAAAATTTCAGCATTAGCCCTATTATGTAATACCTTTCAGGACGATAGGCTCCTTTTGGCACCATAATTTGTATTTATATACATCGATGAAATGATAATATCTCCAGTTCTATTCAGTATTTTTACACCAAATTTTGACAAGTTGTTCTAATACGATAGTCCTTACTAAAAAATGTATTTCAGTGATAAAATTCAGGGTATAGGTCCCCGGGCATAGGTAATTTTCAGTTTTCCCCTAAAAACTGCTCTTACTTATCCGTCACCAGGGCCAACATTTTCCTCTTATATTCACGTCGGGAAAGGGTTAAGCAGTGTAAATTCAGTTCAAAGCTTCTATAAAGGGAGTCCAACTTATAGATTTTGAAAATCCGACTCGTTTAAAGAAGAATATCAGCAGCTTAAATCACGCCTTGTGATCATACAAAATGGATGGAGGGGGGGGGGGTAGGCGATTTCTGCAAGAAAACTCAACAAATTTGGAAGATTTATTTTTTTCAAGATAAAATTTACAACTGAATTGCCAAATGAATAGGCGCAGTGCATGGCAAAATATGTAAGGTCTTCTAGTATTTTTTGAACTGATACGCTTCTAAGATATGAGATCTATTATAAAAGGCGCATCATCATCATCATCATCAACGTGCAAAAGTCAATGTTTTTGCTATAAATCAGGCAACAATGGTCTACACGACCTGTAATAAATAGGTATGAGGGGCGTTATTAGAGAATTTTCGTTTTTTAAAAACTTATACGTATACTTATACTTATAAACCCAATAAACAAGGTGTTTCATAATTTCCTAATTCGTCGGGAAATATCTCCTAGGACGGTAATAAAAAGGGCCAATGGCATACCATCCGTACCCCCGTGATGTAAAGCATGTTTAGTTGTGTCATTACATATGTGTTTTCTAGAATCAAATAGGCTGATATAGCACACGGGTTTTACAGATTTATCTACTCTCAAATATATTTTTTGTAGATGATCGTTTTGAATCACCTTGTAGAAATAACGAAGGGAGAATTAGTTCAGCTAATGAATGAGTCGAGCTATTTGATTGGATACTATGCCTATTCAGCCGATTAATTTTAATAAGCCATTCTGGTCAGTAGGTCCACACATATACTATGCGGAGATCCAACTCTGTAAGTTTATAATCTGCGTATAAAGGCCCTTTTATACGTAAAAACTTAAAAATTGACCTTATAATTTCATGAGAACTTTGAAATGATCGACTCGTTCGTGTAGTGATTCACTTTAAAGGGTCTTGTTTATCGTACACTACAAGGACCCGTCAACTAGAATTTAGTTCATCGTGTTCATGATTGACACTAGCAAAGGACATTGTATTCGCAGTCCCTAGTTGATGATGAAGCTTGACTATATCGGGAATAGTTATGCCCCACTTGGTACAGATTATGAAAATCAATTTGAATTGATTTTAGTTCGACAAGACCCTTTAAACTATAAGTATACGTATACGTTTTTGAAACAACTTATAACGAAAATTTTCTATTATCACAACACTGACATTGCTCACTTTTTAAAGTTGTTTCAAAGCGTTATATGTAAATGGGCGTGTGGAAGGCCCGTGGGTGGCAATAAAATAACTCGAACTTCAAATTAAAATATATATAAAATAGTATATTTCAAACTTCAATGTTTAAAATACAATGCTCTGTAATGTACAACATGAACTCTTACAGCAACTACTGACAAGCCAACACCCAATGCAAACTCAGCTACATGTGAGTGAGAAAGACCATATAGGGGAACAGTAGATATATAAAACTGACACAGTTTGCATAGTTGAATAACTCAAGGTAAAAAGTGAACATGGTATTAAAAGAGTAAAACTGCAAACAACCTACTTGAGACCTGTAATATTGAGATGAATAGGGATTGATTAATATGAACAGTAATAATATAAAATGTGAAAATGACCATGTTACATATACAAAAAATAATCCCATTGTTACAAAATCACCAAAAGTGAAATATCTATTCTTGTATTGCATTTTCGTTCACTGGACATATTTTAATTGCATTGCTATTAGATACATTTTAAGGGTGATATGAAAATTGAACCACGAAAACAGATGTACTTTAAGTTAAAGGGAACTTTCTACCATACCCGCCATGCTATCTGACCCGAACGAGCCACCTTGTGGTGAGATTGGTAACTACCTGCTCGCATCTGCGTTATTACGCAGAGACATAAACGTATACACAAGGAAACGATAGGAGATAATTATAGGATATCCTATGATTTTGAGGAATATCATTTTTATCTACGAGGTGATATTGATATCTGCACGAGAGAGCGAAGCGAACGAGTGCATATATCAAAATCACCGAGTAGATTAAAATGATATTCTGAAAAAAATCATAGGATGTTCTTATTATTCTACACTTACAAGGTGTGAACTGAATGTATGATATCATTGTAAAATTAATTTCATGCCTAATAGAGTCAATTTGGCGGGAAATCAACAAGCGGAATATATCGTCACAATATCCTCCGCATATTGGGTTTTCCGGAGTATATCGTCACGATATCCTCCGCCCGGAGTATATTGTAACGATATCCTCCGGATGTTCATTTTGCCAATAAATATCAAATTTATTTTTTCATGTTATTATACATTTAGTACACTAAGTGTAGGATAACCTATTTTATCTCTGTATACATTTTAACTTTAATACATCGTTGAATCGAATTTGTCCAAAGGTCTTGAAACGTAAAATACCTAAATATTTATCTTAGACCTTGGGATGACCTTGTACAAGAAACATTAATGTTGACCTCGGTTCATCTAATCATAATTCGCCAAGGGCCATAGTATCATCAAACGCCAAATACCTAGACATTGATCGTTTACTTGGATTTAAATAAGGAGTATGATTTTAAAATTGGCTAGGTCGTGGTTAAGCAACAATAGTATGTTCGAAATACCGCTGTGTAATGCCTGGATCACATTTGCTGCGAGTATTTTGTTCAAAATTGAATACATTTCTGAACACAATACTCAATCGGCCGGGCGCCGTAGTGAAAATCGGAGCAAATGTGACGAAGACATAAAACAATTGAATAATACTGTATCAGTTTCACATTTACAGCGGTCAAAAGCATTTACAAAAAAACCGCCAGAGTTGGCAATCATATAAAATGAAACCAATCCCTCTGTGATTCATAGAAATAACTAATTTACTGCATTGAGTTAAATGTTATAACCATGTCGATTTACATGAGTGTCCGATTCATTGTACCAAATTTAAACCTTGACTGTTCTCCAGAAAGCAATAAGCTGACATATATCATATTTTACATTTTAATACAACTGAAAAGATAATAAATGTTTTAATATAAAGTTGACGTAGTTATAAATGTTTTATGCGTAAAATCAAAGCACAACCATATAATTAAAAACATTACGCTGGGATTCCAACTGGATACAACTGACGAGTTGTATTTAGGTGGCCTAAAGTGCTGCTTATTTTTTCGTGAAGCAACTCAGTAAAATTACGATTTCTCTCAACCCTGATGTTCAATCAACATCATTCGAGTATCTATATGTTCCTGACACGTTCGGGCATCCGGTTATGACAACGTCTACCCAATGTTTGCACGAGAAACTGACGTAATTCATGACTGAAATCGGGAAGACAAAAATATGTGATATTCTTTCAGAATTGTTTATAATAACTATTTACAAAAACGTTCCCGAGACACAATCCATTTAGGTAGGGTTTGTTTTAAAGTCGAAAAGCTCCAATAAGACAATACAAACCCAGATTAAACCCAGAAGAATGCAGATTTCATGTAATGATATACGTTCATGTAAACAAGGAAAGTACATATAATCCCCATATAAAACACTGCCCTACGTGACATGTAAACACAGGTTCAAATTGAAATATAGAAAATTTTCAACATAGCATTTGCTTCTGTGTTCTGTATGCCCCTCTACCTGCTAATAAGGCAATGTATCTTCAAATAAAACCTTAGCCAAGTAGATAAGGGTCTCTGGAACACTTTTGTAAATAGTTTTCACAAGCAATTTTATTCCCGGACGCCCAAACGTGTCAGGAACACATATATATTTGAATGATCTTGATTGGACATCAGGTTGCAGAGAAATCGTATTTTTACTGAGTGGATTATTGAATTTCATAGATCTAGAGGCCCTTTAGGAGTGGAAAACCTTAAATTTTCAGAGATTAATGTTTCCAAACTGTTTTGAAACAAACTAACGTCTTGTTTTCAACCTACACCTTGCTCCTTTCTGTCGTATTTAATAAAACAAAAATAGTATATCACGGAGGGATACGAACCACTCACATCGGACTTGGTTATTCACTAGCGCCATAGGCGTTCTACTATTCTGGATACAACTGACGAGTCGTATTTAAGTGGAGACAAAAGTGAGGATCATTTTGAATTGACGCTCGGTATAAATATATAATACTTTTGTTCTCTCATATCGGTAGCTCGTTGGCCTAATGGTTAGCGTGCTTGGCTTCCATAGTCTAGGTTAGTTGATCGAGACCCGTTCATGTCGAACTTTTTGATTTGTAAGGGTTTTCACCTAAATTAGCTCGTTTTATCTTGACCCTTCAATTGAATTTCATTGAAAAATGTTTCATGAAAAATATAATGTTATGATTTGTATTTAAATAAGACCGTTTCATTTAAATACTTGCTGGATAATATTTCATTAAAAACGCACTTTAAAAATATTTCAGGATTTGCCTTAATTTATCAATGTAATGTAAGTATTAGATTGACTCTCAAATAGGGTTCTATTTTAACTTTTTTTATTGAAATTAATACTAGGCAGGACTCACTCTCTAAATAGCTAATAAAAATTCAACCCTTGGATGTGATTTCGTTGAAAAAAAAATATGACAAGTCCAGAATCAAATGATTTGTCCAGAACCTCTTAAGATCCTGTTGTATTGATTTATCAAATTAATTGATTAATTCACAATTAAGATGCACCAAAAGGGCAAGCAGATGCAGGGTAAAACATTACTACACCTAAGAAGAGCTTATTTAGTAACATTCCAACTGGCACCTCTTCAGAAGAGGATGTGCAGCAATGGTTCATGGCAAAGGTGAGTATTATAGCATTGGAAAATACAATTATTAGAACAGGTTCAATGTTGCAGTCGTGTTTTTAATCTATATTTGCAATGAAACATCCATTCTTATTGACATTTTCAGGATTTATTCTGGAGACAATTTCCAACTTGTAAATTAAATGTTGTATCAAAATTCATAATCTTATGATTTTGATAGCTTTTTTTAAAAACACTTCAGTGTCAATAAAATACAGTTTTCCATGTTGGAAATTGCCTCCAGAATGAATCATAAAAATTTCAAGAAGAATAGTTGTTCCATTGAAGTTGCCTGGGGTACTATACACTATACAGCCTATAGGTGATCTAGTTAATATATCAATTGAAGAATCAGTTAATTAACAATGACACTTGGTGAAATTGATAAAATAATATATAAAAAGATGTTTTATTTTCGGATATTTGTGTAAAAAGATGCGTAATAATACAGTATTTCCATTCAGTATTGTAATTATTATATTATATTATATTATATTATGAAGAAAAAAATATAATCAACATAATATACTACATTATATAGAGATTAATATAATATAATTAGAAATAAGTGAGATCCAAATATATTATTTGTACATATAAACATTTACCAAATCCGATTATCTCAATAAGAAAATGTAGCAGAATGTTTTATTCCCGGTATAATATTCTTTTTTAGAATTATTTGCGCCAATTTATATTTATTCTGTCTTTCTAAAATATTATTTGGTCATATTTATCAATCCAAACTGATGATTGCAGTCTATTTAGATTTTTTTCTATTCTAAAAAATATTATTTTCTAGACTTTTCCAATCTAATCAGAATATATCAAATTGTATTGTATTATTTGGGTTCTAAAAGATATTATACTCGATTATTCTCGTCCAATTTGATGTACAATCCATCTGGTTAATTACTTAACCAAACAAAACAAAGAATGCACAGCATGGCAGTTAATAGGATTAACCGTTCTACTGGCCTTCTCATCTCTATTAATACACATGTCACACATATTTTATTTTGACTGTTCTATTTCTATTTGAAAAATATTTACAAATAAATGTTTAGAAGAAAGAATTTTAACTTGTTTTAAATTAATGTTAACAATGGAGTAAAAATGTGAAAAAGTCATCTATTAAAAATCAAATAATTAACTTTCCAATGAGTTAATCGATTCAATCCAAAATTTAACACAATGTTAATCATAGAAAGAGGGATTTTATACAATTAAACAAATATGAAAAACTTAATTTGCAAATTATTATTTTTGTGGAAAATAAAACAATCGGCTCTAGATATTAATTCATTCACTCTAACAAACGGATTAACTCTAACAATCGGATTAGTTATCAGTGAACAAAACTCATTTCATAGAATTGAAAAAACTTAGAGATTAAAGTATTACTTATATTGCTCTGTCATCAATACATGTACATGTATGTGAATGGTGAAAATCTTCATGATTTTGAAAGAATTGTTGGCTAAGGGGAGGGGATCGTTACTCGTTAGGTACGGGCCTGTATAAAATGCGTAATGTTTTTAGCTAAAATTTGAGCAGTTCTGTGTCAAGACTATTTTTGTGGTTGGCAGAGTGAATACGGGTGGTTGTTTGTGCCTGTGTAAGAGTGGCGCTTAAATGTTGTTTATTGTTAACTTTATATGGCAGAGAAACAATGGAGTAAAAATGTGAGGAAACCCATTGATTAAAAATTAACTTTCCGTTGAGTCAATCAATTTAATCCAAATTTTAACACAATGTTAATCATAACATAAGGGACATTATAGAATCAACTAAATATGAAAAACTTGGTTTTTAAATTATTTTTTGTGGAACTTAGAACTGTTGGCTGTAGGAAATTAATCCATTGCCTCTAACAAACGGATGAGCTTTCAATGTTAACAAAACTCATATTAAAGAAATTGAATAATTGGGGATTAAAGTTCTACTTATCATATTGCTCTGACATACATGTACTGTATGTCAACATGTTATTTACATCAGTTTGTTCTACCATGCACCAATTTGCTCAAAGCGTAATCATCGCTATGTCAGATGAAACATTAGGAATAAATGTAAAATGTGCCCACTTCTTTATTTTCATTATCAAACAACTAAACATACCGAATATACATTTGGAAATGGAAAACAAAAAAATAATTAAAACCAGCTTTAATTAAAATGGTCCAATTGTAGTAGAAACAAATGTATTACATCATGGACTAATCTGTTGTTTATATCCCCAGTTTATATCTCAGATATATGGATAACAGAAAACGCATGAATTGTGAAATGTGAGAGAATACATGTTTTAATTTTGTTTTAGCATGGCTTAACACCACTTGTATCAGTTAACGTAATGTACCTTTCTTATTTATTATCAGCGATTTGCCAGAAGAAATCGGAGCAATACATGAACATCCAATATAATACAGGCTCGGAATAAGTTTTAGCCCAGGTGATCAATTTTCAAAACAAACCAAGGGGTCACACTTGATCATTTTGGCCCGAAATCACTTAACAGTGCTCAGATTGGTAAAAAATGTATGATTTTGAAAGAATTTTGGCAAGGGGGGGGATTTACTTGACCCCCCCCCTCTCCCTGGCCATGGACCCATACCAAATTCGAAATGTTTTGTCTTGTTTGTGAAATGATTAAAGGTGTTTGTGTAAGAGGGGGCTTTAAGTGTTGTTTGTTGTAAACTTAATTTGACAGAAAAACAATTGAGTTAAATTGTAAGGAAACCCAATAGAGTAAAAATGTGAGGAAACCCATTGATTAAAAATTAACTTTCCGTTGAGTCAATCAATTAAATCCAAATTTTAACACAATGTTAATCATAACATAAGGGACATTATACAATCAAATAAATATGAAAAACTTCATTTGCAATTTATTTTTCAGTTGAAATTAGAACCATTGGCTGTGGAAATTAATCCATTAACTCAAACAAACATATTATTTATCAGTGTGAACAAAACTCAAATCATGGAAATTGAATAATTAGGGATTAAAGTTTGACTTATTATATTGCTCTGGAATGTCAATACATGTATGTGAATGGTGAAAAACTACATGATTTTGACAGAATTGTTGGCCACGGGGAGGGGGTCCTCAGATACGGGTCTGTATAAAATGCGTAATGTGTTTATTGAATATTGAGCAGTTCCCTGTCATGACTGTTTTTCCGGTTGGCAAAGTGAATACAGGTGGTTCTTTGTACCTGTGTAAGAGAGGATCGATTTAAATGTTGTTTGCTAAAAAATTCAATAATTAACTTTACAATGAATTAATTGATTGAATCAAAAATTTAACACAATGTTGATCATAACATGAAGGACATTATACAATCAAATATGTATGTAAAAACTTATTTTGCAAATTATTTTTGTGGAATTAAGAGCCATCAGCTGTAGAGATTAATCCATTAACCCTAACAAACAGATTAATTATCAGTATGAATGAAACTCATTTCATAGGAATTGAATAATTAGGGATTAACGGCTCGAAAATAACCGCGTATAATAGGTTTTTGATTGCAAATGCCAACATATTATTTGCTCCTGACAGGAATATTATTCTATATTATTTGGCATTATATGTTGTTCCCTTTAAATAATACACGAATAATATTATTAAATCAAAAATAATTCTTAAAAATATGTATTATATTTTTTTCCGTTATAATAAAAGAAATAACTGCCTATTATACAGGAAAAAATATTCTCTACGATTCTCTCTTAATGCAACTTATTTAGCAGTATATTAAACATTTTATTCTATATTATTTTTACTTTTTTACCAAGTGTGAACATTTAACAATAATTTGAAAAGTAGGCCTAATGTGAAATAACTTCTTTAAATGTGTCAACAAATGTATAGATAGACATTGAGAGCGTGGAAGCATTCACTTTCCTTTTCTGAATGGTGCATACAAAGGGCATTTTGAATATGGAATCAAATACTTCTTTCAGAGGAAGGCAACAGATATGTCCCAGTTATGGGAAAGTGTAGAAGGCAACAAAGGCCTAAAGGATTCAACATCCTTCTTTGAGGATGTCAAAAGGAGTTGCTCAACGGTAAGTTTAAATGGGCAATATGGACTTTTTAAACTTATTCAATTTACACACTTCTAATAAATACAACTTTTGTAATTCCTATATATGGTGCCCTATATGCCAGCAATCTTACTCCAATGGTAATAGAATTCAAAATTATTGAACTTGATAAATATTATTTTTTTACCTTTGAAGTCTACACATTGAGTCAAAAGTAATAAAGATAACATGATAAGTAATAGTAAGTAGAAGGCTTATGCATAATTTTGTAATAATATTGGTAAACAATATTATACTTACAGTGTATTAATGTATAGGACATTCATAATTCCAGTTACCACACAAGATGGAAGGACCTTAAAAAGATCCAAACAGAAGCCATCGCCATGACAAATACAAGGACTTCAGACGAATAGACAGTATTATTCCATAATAACATGTTTTCCCTGGGAAAATAACAGGGAATAAAAGTGTTATTTGAAAAATCCCGTATCAGATCCCGTATCAGCCAAAATCCCGTATCAGATCCCGTATTGGATCCCGTATATGCAAACATCCCGTATCAGATCCCGTATCAGAAATATTCCCGGTAATTTCTCTTGAGTTTTACGCTTTTCGTCTAGCACATCTCTACAGGAAGTAAAAAAATCGTTTGGAAAATTGAAATTATTGAAATTATTATCATCTAGTTTACGTCTATTACTGTGTCAAAGGTCTATTACTGTGACAAATATGTCTAGGTATGCAACAGAGGATGTTGATGACTTCATTAAAGGTATTATGAAATAAATAGGTTATTGATGGTCGTGATGGAATATGGATTTATTCCTTGAGAAAATATGATATTGGCCTCAGAAAATATCATATTGACACTCGGGCTATCGCCCTCGGTCAATATGATATTTTCCTTGGCCAATATCATATTTTCCCTCGGAATAAAATCCATATTCCATCCCTCCCATTAAATAACCTCTATGTATATCCTTCTGTGCTGCAACTTTGACAATATTATAGAGACTGCTGATCATTTCCGAAACAAATGTGTTCCTTTGTTACACAACTACTTAAAGAGAGAATCGCAGAGATAGCGAGCAGGCCAAATAGATATACTAGTAGTACTTACATACTAAATTCAATGTAAATAAGTTATGGGAAAATAAATTATAATATATATTTCGATAAAATTGTGTGTTTATTATGTTTTTGAATAAAAAAACATAGAATTAGCATTAAACATCTTCTAACTTAATTAGCTTGTTTCAAGCTTGATTTATTATTAAATCAGTCCTTAATTTAGTATTAATCCTAAACCTTTATTAAGCTTACTTTAAGCTTGATTGATCATTAATTCAACCATAATTTTACCCAAAATATCATCAACCTTGATTTAGCATTAATATCCTTGGCTTTGATTAAGCTTATTTTAAGCTTGATTTAACATTGATTTAGCCTTGATTTACCCAAAATATTCTCAACCTTGATTTAGCATTGATTTTTTCAAGCCCGAATCAAGCTAGATTCAGCACTGAAATAACACTTGGGCAAATATTGCTTTTTCAATGCTTGAGAAGATCAATGTTGAATCAAGGTTGATTTTTTGTTAAATCAACATTGAGAAATGTTTGCTGTGTAAGTGCGTTATATGATTGTATAATAGCATAGTATAACTGCGGTATAAAAAAATTAGTACCGTGGGTACTAGGCTCACATGGTGTTGCTCAAAAGTGAAAATAAAAAGATGGGTATAATTTTTTGAAGATTTTTTGTGACAAAATTATTTCATACAACTACTCTTTACACAGACATGACTTTTTACAATGCAGGACACCTGAACTTATTTGTAAAGCTAGGAAATGGGCCAAAATGAACTTCCCGAGACAAAAATGGTGGCCATTTTGAAAATAGGCAAGGTTTTGAAGCAGGAGTCACAGGTTTTTTCTTTATTGATGTTGAACAAAAATATTTTAAATCAGGAATCCTATCTACAGAGGAT
Organism: Owenia fusiformis; assembly: GCA_903813345.2. Lineage (NCBI taxonomy): Eukaryota > Metazoa > Annelida > Polychaeta > Sabellida > Oweniidae > Owenia > Owenia fusiformis. Next base: position 15,599 of record CAIIXF020000026.1, read on the forward strand.
TTAAAAAGTGTTGACAGAGGTTTAAAACTTGCCACTATTTTGGACTGACTGAGAGACAGGTGGACGAATCAATGTTAACTAAAATGGCTGAGAATGAAAAAAACGGATATAAAATTTTGCTGATTTTTTTGTAACAAAATTATTTCATATATCTACTCTTAACAGTGACATGGCTTTTTACAATACAGGACAGCTGAAATTATTTGTAAAGCTAGGAAATGGGCCAAAAGTGAATTTCGCGAGACAGGAATGGCGACCATTTTGAAAATAAGCGAGCTTTTGAACCAAGAGTCATAGGGGAGTTTTTTGTATTGATGTTGAACAAAATTAACTTAAAACAGGAATCCCATCGACAGAGGGTTTAAGGCAAATGGTCCAAAAGTGGATTTTGCGAGACAGATGAACAAATCAATGTTAACTATAAAATGGCTGAAAATAAAAAAAATGGATGGATTTTTTTCTGATTTTTCGTAACAAAATTATTTATTACATCTACTCCCATTGACATTGATTTTTACAAGTTAGGACACTTGAAATTATTTGTAAAGCTAGGAAATGGACCAAAAGTGAATTTCGCGAGACAAAAATGGCGGCCATTTTGAAAATAGGCGAGCTTTTGAGCCAGGAGTCATAGGGGAAAAAATCCCTATCTATTGGTACATTATTCTCATAAACAGAGTCCCTACTTCCAGCGGCATTTTGGGCCCCAGCTGTAAGAAGGCCTTCTAACAGCTGGGGACCAAAACGCTGCTGGAACGAGGGACTCTTTACAATTAAAGTAATGCACCGACAGAAAGGCAATTTGTTTTGCTTTTAATGGTATAAGTTTGAAGAAAAACGGTGCTGCATGAGACTCGCAATCCTTGATTTTCGAGCATCTGGTAGGTCAAAAATTCAAATTCACGGTCGAAGTTAGTACCGCGTGATAATGCGAACTTTTTGTTTCTACCTCCTCATTATTTTTATTTTGAAACTGATAATTAAAGTATATTTTCCTTTTCTTCAATGTTAAACAATAATATTTCACAGTTTACTCTGCTTTCCTATAATAACAATACATTCATTGGCATAGGTTGTACCATACATCGTTACATGATTTAACATTGGCACGGTACATTTTGATATCAATTCACATTATCCCAGTAATACCAGACATTGTTATTTGATTTAACATGATCACGGTTGTAACAGACATTTTGATATCAATAAACATTGTCACGGTTGTACCAGACATTGTAATATAAATTAACATTGTCAAGGTTATACCAGGCATCTTTACATAATTTATCATCATTACGGTTGTTCCGGACATCCTTACATGATTTAACATTGCCACAGTTGAACCAAGCATCCTTAATGATTTAACATTGTCACGGTTGTACCAGGCATTGCGATATCAATTAAAAGTGTCACAGCTGTACCAGACATCGTTACGAATGAACACCATTACAGTGGCGTAGGAACAATTTACGTCAAAACGCCAGTGCGTAGTGTTGAAAAGTGAGAATAAAAAAGGCTTATCAATGTTCTTATGTTCTTTAGTCATATGTTCTCATTGTGCATAAAAGTAATCTCGAGCACACTAGCCCAAACAAATGTTTATATATACCATATGATATGCTCGATTTTTCAATAGTACTCTTTTGAAAGGTTTTGGTGCCTCTGTTATTTTCTAGCCGCAGATTAATGACACTTTTTGAAAAATTAAATGCATGAAATATTGAATTAGTTTTAAAATATTGAAAGTTATGTACCTTGTTTCTTTTACTGTAGAAATTGCAAAGTAATCATTATTGCTCTTTTGGTAAATAATCATTGAACAGATTTAATAAAAAATCGAGCCACTATTGACTATATTATTCATTTAAAATGTAAGCTACAATTTCGCCAAATATTCTTGAATCGCGTTCTCTATACAAATTTGAGTTTATACACAGTTTATTTCTACTTATAATTTGTTGTATACCTTTGTAAATTCAATATGTTAAGTTATTATGTATCAAACAGAGCAATAATCATCAGTTTGTATTTTTAGAGCATTAGAAACAAGGTAACAATCAATATTTTATTAATTTCAATTTTATTGTGTCCCTCTACCCCCAATCACCTTGATTTTTACGCCAAATGGTGTCTTATATCTGTGGCTCGGGCTGAAAACGAGAGAGACGCAAAGTAAAATTGCAAAAAATACTGTTGAAAAAATCGAGAGAGGGTCGGATTGTTGCTCTTTAACAAAAACGTGTTAGGAAGTATATTTATATAGCATTCGTTATATACCGCCCGTCAAGCCGTTCGTTCTTACAAATATGTATATTGTCATCAAAACTTCCAGGAAAACTACCAAACTTCCACTTGAGACTTTATCAAATTTAAGATCAGAAAAGAACCAAATTACGACCTAGCGACGATTTTGCCTTCTCCTTTTAGAAAGTATGTTTTATAGGTCTTATAACGTGTACCATAGTGTAGCGACCCGGGATGGCTTTCCATACTTTAGAACCTCCTGTTAGGAATCCTTGCCTGGAATTTCTGATGTCAACTTTCTCCCGGTTTGCTACTTCCCTTTCGCTCTAGAGAGCGATTTTACCCGCTGCTTTATGCCATAATAAGCCTTTAATTCTGTAATGTAAGGTTCCCTGTAAATCAAGTTTTAAATTCATTTAATACTGGGGAAGCATACTAGCCCAGTCAAACTAATGAAAAAAATAGCTTAACCCAAAACAAATTGCAATAGAAATCAAATTAGGTTAGTTATTTACATTTATTAACCTTGAGATACATACTAAAAATCTACCAAAATCGAAGTAGTGGAACAATGTTAAAATTTGAATCGAAGATACCCCCTACCCCACCCCTTCAATTTATGAGTGTAGGACTAAAAAACATATTTCTTAAAGTTGAGGTCTTATTTTTACATAATTTAGCTTGATCACGATTGGATATTGTTTTTCCTAGATAATAATATTTATTTAACAAAGAAAAAGTTCATTTGTCTTCTTTTTAACCCTTACAAACCCAGAAAAATAGAAAAAATCTCTCAAATTTCGCATATACTAATTTGAATATGTGTTTTGATATTAATGGGACCTTCTAGAAAATGTCCTATAATTTATAACGATGGACCAACATTACACTCATTATTTCTTTGTAATCTTGAAATAATAGGTTTATTGAATTTTGAGAAATAAACTTTTTGATACCGTATGGTAAGGCTACTAGAATGAAGGTCGGAAAATGAAATTTGTACAAATGAGAGGAAAAGGCACAAATAAGGTACCGTTGTAAAACTTATGACCCAACCATTTTAAATTCACTTGTATCTGAGTCTCAAATTTGTTACCAATAATGTCAAATGCCAGTTTCCATAGCAACCATTTGAATATTGTCAATAGATGTAATACATTATCAGGCAAATTCCGCTCATTATTCGTCGACTCAAATTCATATTTGTATCATAATGAAGCAATAAATATGCAATTAGCTCATATGCAAATTAGCTCATTTGCTCATTTATCATGACATCATATGATGTGTATTTTCTCGTAGCTAAAAAGGTAGGAAACTGTTGTCTGCTTGGCGGGTGGGTGGTGTTGCATTTTTCTTGAAATCACGATTCCTGGAAAACCACTTAATGGATTCACTTCAAATTTTCACAAATGTTACATGGAAAGAAGTTCTAGAGCTTATTAACTTTTCGGTGGCCATCTTGCATTCTGGCGGCCATCTTGGAAGTTTTTAGATAAATCTTGCCATCACAATTCCCAAGGAATCCCTTAACATATTTATTTCAAATTTTTCACATGTTCCATGGTAAGAAGTTCTAGAGCTAATAAACTATTCAGAAGCCATCTTGCATTCTGGTCCCCTTTCAGTGGCCATCTTGCATTGTGGCAGCCATTTTGGACGTTTTTGGATTAATTTTGTCATTGGCATTCCTTGAAAACCACTTCATGGATTAACTTCAAAACTTTACTCATGTTACATGGTAAGATGTTCTGCAGCTGATAAACATTTTGGTTGTCATCTTGCTAATAGGGTAAACAAGCCCACACTGCTATGTATGAGGTACAACATTGTTAACCCTGTGCCTTGTTCTACATTGTACTCATATATTTAGACACAATGTTGATTGGTATTGTAAAAGTTACTATTGTCAGGCGGTAACCACGATACAAATATATGTCATATTCCGCATCGAATATAGCATATTCACTTGCGGTGTTTGCCAGATTCACCCGCGGTATATGGCATACACACTAACCAATGAGAACGCGAAATGAAGCCAATCAAATCGATGCTTTCTGTATAACGTTCTCATCTGCTGTATATGGCATATGCGGCAGTTGAGTGTATCGCATATTTACTGTGGAATATGCCATACTCACCTGTGGAATATGCCATATTCTGCAGGTGAGTATGGCATATTCACCTGTATCACAAATGTCGCACAACCATGAATATATGCCATATTCCGCATTACAACTATAAGACTATGACTAGAATATGTAAGCACTAGTGCTAAAGGGTAAGGACCAAAACTTGTTCAGAACAAAGTAAGAAAAAGAAAACATTTAAGTACAGAAGAGGGCCTCAAAAGCTACTTGAATTCACAATTTTGAAAAGCAAAGGTCATATTTTTGCGATTCTGACACTACGCGATCATAATATTCTTTGAGGTTCGATGTACAGATAGCCGAGAATATGCTAATAGCCGTAGCCTCTTGCCGTCAGAGGGTATTTTAACCTACTTTTGAGATTTGTATGGAAAATAGGTCAAAACAAAAAGTTCTAAATTAATGCAATGTTTGAGGTGTCAAAATACTGGGAAATTTTTGAAATCAGAATTGAAATCTGACTTCGAGTTTAGATTCTTTGATGTTTGAAATCTCGAAAAGTCGACTTGATGATATCCTCATGTTAAGTCAATGGTGCAAACTTGATCAGCTACCCACTAAGCTACTTAATCAGCTACTTACCCAGCTACCTATATCATATTTATAGTGTATATAATATTAATAAGATTTCATTTTCAAGTCCATAAGGGTTATTGATCTCAATTCTCCTAGTAATTTAAAAATAAGTGAAACAAATGAAGGCCTACCCCTATTTTTCAATTTGTTTTAAAAAATCATGACTTTATATATATTTATATTATATTTAAGGCATACATAATATATATATGCTTTCATTATAAAGTCCTTAGGGGTTAATGATTCTTCCAGTGATTTAAAAATAAGTGAAGCGAATGAATGCCTACCCCTAATTTTTTTAATTTTTTTTTCGAAAGTTATGATTTTTTTTCTCAACAACTAATAGATGCAAAATTCTCTTGCTTTGTATATGTATGTATTACATAATAAGGTAAAACTGGGATTTTTTTTATACATGATTAAGTCGCTATTTAGGAATATAATGGCGTTCACATAAAATTACCGTGCGCATTTAATGCAAAATTTCAGATGAATAAGGGTTAGAAATATTCTTATTCACTCTGAATATCAAAGGTAAAGAGATACACAGATTGGGATACCTTATTACAAGCAAGAAATTGTAAAATTACTTTAAAAAGATTGCAGGCATTTGAAAAATAATTTTTTCCTTAGGGGGGTCTGTTTTTCAAGGGGAGGGGGTACCAAAAATGATTTTTTTATATGTTCCACTTAATAGATTTTGGTAGATTTTTAGTATGTCATTTCATATGTTTATATGAATTGGAAAAACAACATTTTATTACTATTGCAATTAGTTTTGGGTCAAATGTTACTTTGACTGGACTATACCTAGAGCCACTTTTCGCGGGGTAATTTTATTTAGGGAGAGTTCATAATCTCGTTTTAGATACGCAGCCATCTTCTCGAACAAGGTCGAATAACACGAGTTACGTTTATATCACCAGAAAAACAACATCATTTCGAGCGATTGAGGCCAATTAACTGCGGGCCAAGACACGTTATACCAACATGAATGAAGACAGGTGGCTCTGGGTATGTTTACCCCATTATAGCGATAAAGGAATTGACAAATATTTGGACATTACCTCCTATTCAAGTTCCGATCATTTTTATAGATTATATTGATAGATTTAATATCACTGAATATGGTATTGCTTGTTGAGGATCACACAACATTACCGTTTATCATTTATTTGAGATTTAAGCAGGGGTCCATTTTTTAAAGAAATAATCGTTTTAAAAGATTTCTTGTGAATAGATGTTAAATAAGTACAAAAAGCATGAATTATTATATATCAAGAGCATAATGTAAAATTTCAACTGAAAAATTAGATCAAACTGGAATCCATGTTCACAGTGGGGGGTATAACTCATCAAACACTGAATAATTTTTTCAAAGCTTATTTTTACAGCCTAATGTTTTTAATTTGCTTTCTTTAGTTAGGATTATAACATTGACCATTTATGAATTTTTGAGCAACATACAATTTTACAGAATTACATTTATGAACGATTTCAGCAGCAAATATTTAATATTTTTCTTAGATGAAAAACTAGTACATTTTTACGATTAAATTACATCATTGAGGTGTATTAATCATGAAAACAGGTTTCATCCTGATGTCTTCAACCTAATTCGTATAACGCCATGTCACAAATGGGGGGGAGGGGACATTGACCTCCACTTTGGGATCTTTATTACTTATATGATTTCAATATTACAGTAATGTTCGGTATCATTATAAACAGGCATTAAATAAGTGTAGACTATTATAAATACGTTAACAGCAAGAAGATTTATACAATTCAAACTGTAAAATGAGATAACAATGGGCTCTAACATCACAATGATTGGTGTAACTAATCAAATTTTTACTTTATAAGCTTAGCATCATGTCCTAACAATTTGAATTAATTTTAAATAGTTATCCAATTGAACGAAGTTAGGAGGGATATATGTCCGTCCGTCTGTCCGTCCGTCCGTACGAACGTCCGTTCGGGCAATAACTCAAATAATGTTGGCCCAATTTTGTTCATATTTTGTACACATACAGGGTGTCCGGAAAGTAAAGATACAAATGCTCTAATTTTAAGGGATTTACCTGTTTTGAGATAAAATTGCTCCAGAATGTAGAATGACATTATAAAAATATATCCTGCAACCGTCATGACTTTTAGTTTCAAAATGAAAAAGTTATGGTTGTTATGGTTACGGGAGTCGAGGGTATGTGGAGCAACATCACTATAGTGCTTTACAAATCACTTTCCTGCTCGTATAATCTTAGCACTCCACCATCTATTCCTATATTATATCAAATTATGTACCACAACAGCATAGGGATTAGTAATGTAACATTATTTGATAATTTCATATTACTACTATCATTGAATATTCAGTATTTTTCCCATTATCTATACATTATTGGTGTATCTTGACCGGTGATTCAAAGACCTGACAAAACCGCTGCTGTTCATCTCTCAGATTGCTGATAACATTGGCTTCCAGCTGAGTCTCATTTGTATGTTGAACTTTTTACAAATATTGCTTTCAAATGGTCATTAAGGTAGAAGTCTAAAGAGGCTTTATCAGGTGAAAATGGGGTATTGTATAGAAAGGTTTAATGTCATGACACTCCATTGTAAGATTTGTTTTTTTGCTTTGTGAATTGGTGCATTGTGGAGATGCAATTTTGACTTTCCTACTAATGGCCAGGGACCATTCTTCTAGGCACTTGTATAATACTTCTTTCATTTTACTGGTTAGTGACATAACTTAGTTCTGATATGTGCCAATGATATCATTATATAAAAGAAAACACCATGGCAGCAATAATACAATGATGAACAAAACAAAACATAGATAGAAAATACAACAAAAAACACTGTTTCAAATGGTTGTCTTTTAGCAATTTTTCACTTTTTAGCGTTGTTCTGGAACTGCTCCACATACCTCTCACATCCGTAACCATAACAACCGTAACTTGAACACATTTAGAATATATGTGATGAAAGTTTGTAGATATATTGTCATATTGTTCCTCTACAATCTGTTGTAATTTCATTTCAAAAAACCCAAGTTTCTTAAAATAAGAGTATTTGTATCTTTACTTTCCGGACACCCTGTATACCCTATGGGAGTAGAAGTTCTGCTCCAAAACCGATTTTCAAAATGGCTACTAACTTAAAAATAGCGGCCATTTTAGTGCCGATTTTACGATTTTACAGTTATTTAGGAGCAATATGTAAAACTGTAATAGCAATATCTTTTAAATGAAAAAAATGATAGGGGCCTATAGGACATTAATAAAGCTAGAAATGCAGATATTAAAGAAGCACATGGCAGCCATCTTGAAAAATGGTGGCCTTTACTTGTTATTTTACGATTTTTGCTGTAACTCGAAAAGTAGTGGAGTGATTTCGTTCATATTTGGTATGTGAATACTATAAGTATGGCACACTGTCTAATGACACTTTTGGGAGAAGGCGGCCATTTTAAACATAGCCGCCATTTAACATATTTTACTATAACTCGAAAAGTTGTGGAGCGATTTTGATCATCTCTGATATGTGAATACTATAAACATGACACACTGAATTTTTTGAATATCTTAAAGTGGTTCAGATTTTCATTTATTGAAGATGTAATTCAAGATTAATTCAAAAATATATAAAAAAAATATTTTGTGGATAGTTCTCGGATCAATTACTATTATTACCACCTTGCAGGGCATGTTTTAGTGGTATTAGTGCTAGTTTAGGTGGCATTTGTTACTATGTCAACCTGAGCAATAATTCTAATAATGTCATTTCTGCGGGCAATATTAACCAAAAATATTGATGATCAGCAGCTGATAATGGCAGAAAAAAATATTGGGCGAGACGGTTTTTATTAATTTTAAGAGAAAGTTTGGGTTCTAGCATTGCCTCATAGGACAGTCTATGTTCTACTAAATAAAATAATCAGGGTAAAGGCTTTTCTATTACTAAAGTTATTTGCTTGTCGAGATGCTTGTAGAGCCCGTATCGCAAAAATCATATATCCTTTCACCCAACATCATATCATATGCTTTATTGATGTTAAAATCCAGTTTATAAATAGTGGGAATAAATTCCTAACTCATCTTAGATTATGATTTAAATGCAATATTATATGTGATCAAATGCTTTTTACAAGGTTTCAAAATGTAAACAGTGCTCAATGGGTGAAAACGTAATTAGGAATATAGGCAGAAATAATTTGCAGATCAACGAAAACAAGATTGTGTTCAAAGAAAGTGAACTAAATGGAACCATTATTTTTAATCATGTTGAATGTAAAATATAGTCAGACAGAAGATATTATTTTCAATTAAAAAGATAAAATCAATCCAAAAGCTGATTCATAAGTGGAAAATTCGTCGTTAACTTCAAAAGTGTCAATATCTAATATTTTTCATTATAATGGACCTCTGTTAAACCCCTAAATGATAAGTAAACGGTAATGTTGACAGGTCCTCAACGGGTGAAAATGTATGTAGGAATACATGTTTTATCATTTAAACATATCATTAACAACGCAGATCAACGAAAAACAAGATGATGTTAAAAGACAGTGAACTAAATGTAACCATTATTTTTTATCATTTTGAATGCAAAAACAGACGATCTTAGTTTCATTCAAACAGATAAAATCAATATGGCATACTAATATTAATAACCTTTCCAAAAAAACTTCAAAAAGATCAAAATCTAATATTTTTTATATTTTTTGTGAACCCCTGTTAAACCCCTCACTAATTAATAAATAAGTTTATTGGTCTCTTGAACATCTGATGTACATCGAGATAAAATCAATTTCTTATACTAATAAACTTTCCAAAAGCCGATTAATGACTAGATAATCTGTTGTAAACTTCAAAACTATCAAAATCTAATATTTTTGTTGACCCCTCGCTGTTAAACCCCTCAATAATAAGTAAACGGTAAAGTCCTCAACAGGTGAAAATGTATGTGATAATACATGTTTTATCATTTACACATATCATTTAATAATTGGTGGATCAACAAAAACAAGATGATGTTTAAAGAAAGTGAACACAATGGAACAATACAATCAGACAGACGATCTTATTTTCAATTAAACAGATAAAATCAATAGGTCATGCTAATACCCTTCTCAAAAACCGATTCATGAGTAGATAATTCTTTGTAAACTTCAAAAATACCAAAATCTAATATTTGTATTTTTGTGGACCCCTGTCAAACCCCTCAATAATAAGTAAATGGTAATGTTGACAAGTGCTCAACATGTGAAAACGTATGTAGGAATATATGTTATATGATTTAAACATATCAAAACAATTGGCGGATCAACAAAAACAAGATGACGTTAAAAGAAAGTGCACTAAACGGAACAATTAATTTTAATCATTTTAAATGCAAAATATAGTCAGGCAGGTCATCTTATTTTCAATTAAACAGATAAATCAATATGTCATGCTAATAACCATACCAAAAAAAACAATTCATAAGTAGATGATCTGTTGTAAACTTCAAAAATATCAAAATCTAATATTTTTTATTTTTTGTGGGCCCCTGTTAAATCCCTCAATAATACGTAAATGGTAATGTTGACAAGTGCTCAACAAGTGAAAACGTATGCAGGAATATGTATTTTATCATTTAAAATCGTCAAAACAATTGGAGGATGAACAGGAGGAAACAGCTTAATTAAGGCTTATCTGAGAGATTCCATTATCACTATTAGTGGCGCTAAGAAATGGCTAGATTGAGTTTTGTCTGTTTTCGCCCGAAAAGGCGTGCTTTTGAACAAGGTCGCCATCTTGGATAGGAGTGAACGCCTTAGATTTTCAATTACTTTTTCACCTTGATTTGGCAATTTCCGCCAGGTATCATTTTTCCTGGCCTTGGGAACCATATTTTTATATTCTTAAATTCAATTGACGCGCTGAGCTAATTTCAGTTCACATCTTTAGGCCAGAGGTAGCCATTTGTTTGTGACATTTCGAGGCAGAATTTAATTGACAGCTGATTATAGTATTGGTGAAATCTGTGCCCATCCATACTCTGGCATCCTCCGATCACAGGGCTTCAAAATCCAGAATATATTCTTTCTTTTTACACCCTGCTATAAGCAGTTAGCAGTTTAATCGGGCGCTTCCAAATTGGTTATAGCAGGGGAAATAAAGGGTACGGATTCTGGACACCTGTTTAGGAGGATGTACTCTGGATGGTTGAAGTTTGACTTATTTTTGGTGCAAATCGGGCTAAGATCACTAATCTTTTAAAATCTGAGTCTATTTTGGCTATATAATTGAGCTTAAAGAGTTTCTGCCAGTTTTCATTCTGATTTCGTTCCTAAGCGCTCATTTGAGTTCTGGGATATTTTGCTACCTCAGAGCATTGTATTATTACTGCTCGCTGAGACTCAGGGTAATCTCTGAATAGTTAAGCGCCATATTAAACAGAGATCTTATTTTGCTTCATATTTTCTTTGAATCTCATAAAAATGAATGTAAAACTTGATAAACTTATTTTGGAATGAGATCTGAATTCATGGCCATATAAGGTAGTTTTCTGGACACAGCATTACAGTATTGTTATAGATTAAAATGCAATTTTTTACTACTACTACTCGACGAATACCTTTGCAGTTTAGGGTTAAAACTAGCCAAGGTTTTGGTTAAAACTATCCTTAGGGTTAAAGCTATGGTTTGGATTACATGGTAGTGTTTATATCATTCCGTATTAGTCGTTTTGTTTACAATAACATGGAATAAATCACTATATTTTATAAAAACTCGTGTCCTTATCCTACGGGAATTGGAATGATACTTCACACCATGTTCTGACAGCGATTCTATATAACACTTGCCCTAGGGAAATAGTTCTACTTTCTATAGACACCAAATACATCTCCATTGATAAAAGAATGAAAAAGCCCCAGGGTCCCAACCTCCTTTGTTTACATCCGCAAAAACGTGAAAAATGAAAAAATAACATTTTGAAACTTGAACTATTGATTTTCCGGCGACAGATAATTTAGTCCTTTACGAACCGAGTATGTCAAATTAGCTCGTTATACCTCCAAATATACGATTTCTACGTTTTAAACAAGGCACTAATACAACCTTGTCGCTCACAATATAATAATTTCAATCTTAAGTCAGATTTGAACTTTTGAGAACTTTGCAGATGATTTTTTACCCGGAGAAGGTCATTGAAAGTAAAATATAAAATATAAAGTCATATTTGAACTTCTAAGAAAGTGAAGATGATTTTGAAAAAATGGTCAGATTTGAAATTCTGATATCTTGTAGATGATTTTTGAAAAAATTAGGTCAATTAGAAGCAAGTTGAAAAATTACCCTTTTGACATTTTTAGACCTTTTTGACCTTGTAAATTCCATTTAAGGTCAAATCTTAAATGTATATTCAGATTTGAACTTCTGAAACCGTGAAAATGATTTTGGAAAAATAAAATCAGTCTAAACAGTATTTGTTAAGTTATTGAGAGTTTTGAAAATTTGTTACAGACGCAAACCATCGCCTGCCACCCGTCGATCGCGTCAAATTGGTCCGCCCCCGGGTCTATGAAATCTAAAATAACAAGAATTTGCATTGCCAGTAAAATTGGTTATTTAAAATACCGCCTACTGTATTTTTCATCTGCCTCTTGTACAAAAAGTTATTGAAACCACTGCAAGACCTATATACAAAATTGGCACTTCTTCTTCTTCATTCTCCTGTCTCCGGATGGCGCTGCACTAGACAGAAATGCATTAAGCATGCTTTCCTCCCAAACCTTGTCGGTATAAGCATGACACCTTTCTGTAGGATTGCTTCAAACTTTATTTCCAGTTCTAATGATGTGCATGACCATTTAGTGTTAATACTAGCTGAACTATAATCGGTGGGGTTTGTAATCCTCTTATTGGAACAGGTTGTAAAACAATTGTGTAAATACGATTCAACAGTTCAACGATTCAAAAGCAAAAATAAATAAAAAGAAAATAATGTTTCAAAAATATAAATGCAGAGAAATCTCACCTTTAAACATTCCATAAACTTTTCGTCAACGTCATATTTGTTAAAGAATTCTATACATTCTTTTTCGTTTTCTTGTTTAATTCGCTCACATTCTTGGTCAAGCTCATCCCTCTGCATGGGCTTCGGAACTATTTCATCGAGTTCTAGGGCGTATTTAGATGTTGCGTTTTTGATCAGTTCATTGCAATGCTCACTCAAACGAGTTGTGTTCTGCTCTTTGTATTTGTCAGTAAGCTCTTCTATGTTTTCCTGAAAATGAAGTTGCCTCGTTAAGAATAATGATACTACGGGTTGACGTAAAATTATGATAACCCACCAAAACTGTTCTAGTCATTACTATAACTAACACCCCAGTCACATATCCTGCAGCCGCCGTGCGGTCTATCATTTCTGCGGCCAGTTGCTTTTCTACGCTCGCCGCAGAATTTCTAGGCTCTCATACTTTTGCAGTCACATTTTCCACGACATAAATGGTGACGCAAGGTCACTGTACGGTCTCCCTGCGGAGAGCGTAGTTTTTTGCAGATACAAGGGCATATGCAATGTGTCTCTGCGGCAAACGTACGTTGACCGTTCTGCCTTTTGGCCTCTACAACAGCCGTACGCACTTTTAATATTGATACTCATTTTGATTTCATTTACATCATATATTGTGAGTACAATTTATAAATGTTATTTATAGGTCTACATGTAGGATCTTATATGAAATAAAAAGAGTTGAGTGAAATATGGACCAATAGTAATATAGTTAATCTTTTATATAGAGGTTGTTGTGGTATCAGTGACCTTAAATGTGGCCCCATATTATGATAGCTGTAGTAAATGCCATTACATTTCACTCACCATGCCTCCAAAGAAGAGGCAACACGTATCAAAAGAAAGGAACAAAAAGAATGCCATCCTTGATGATTCGGGTGATGAAGATGATTTCTCTGTCACCCAGAAAATAGTAGAATTCTATTAGGGACATCCATATCTATTTGATCTCCGGCATGAGAACTATCGCAATAACAAACTAAAGGAGGCAAAGTTGGCCGAGTTGGACAGATATTATATGGAATGGTCAGCAGAATATCTACAGTAAAAAATTCAAAACAAATCAAAATGAACAAATCAAATTATCTTAAATTGGAATGCTCTTGGCTCAGACATCTTTCAGAATAAATGTAATGTAGAGCTACCCTTTTAGCATCTAGAGAGCAGCTATAAGGTACTCCTGATCACGTTGCACTCGCCTCAGCTGCATTCTCAGATAACCCAACCTGAGTCTTTGAGGTACAACAAGCGCCATGTAACAGTATTGCCTTGTGTTCACAGCAAATATATGATAGAAAACCTGACCTAAAAACGTGTTTCCTAAATTACATAGTCAAAACCCTAGGACAGATGCAAGTCAACAGCAAGCCCGACATGCGGCCACCGTGCGACCTTTCTGCGGTCTGGCTACGGGCTGTTGATTTCTACGGCGACCTCAGAAATGAACAAAAATTATAACTCCGAGTTATAATTTCTACGCCTTCCCTGCGGCCTGTAAAAATCTGCATTCGCCGCATGGAGGCTGCAAGGCGAGCGTAGTTTTTCTACGCTCGCCGCAGAAATTCACCGATTTAATTGTTCTGCGGTCGACCTGCGGCTGCCATGCGACAAATGTGACTGGGGTGTAACACGTTGTATCATATTTACTAATATTTATACCGGTAGTCCAAAAATGGGACTCTCGTATTTCAAAAATAAATATTGATTTTATTGATTAAAACATATCATAGTATATACCAGGGGGCAAGGAACTTACTTATCTTTAATTTGGTATATCATAAGTTCAAATTTATTATAATGTCTGTCAACCAGCGTCCATAATACAAAGGACATCGTTTTCGTTCAATATGTCCACCATTTTGATCAATTAAACCCCTCAATCTTGACATAAACTGGTCGATAGCATTATTAATATGCTTTTGAAATAATGAACTCCACTTCTCAAATATGTAGTTGATGTGAACTTGTCCAAGGGTCACAGTATCCTTCAAGTGCCTAAAAACGCCAAACACTGAGATATTGACATTTGAGATTGAAATAGCCTTGACCCATAAAGCTGACATTGACCCAAGTTCACCTAATCATGGGCCATCAAGGGTCTAAGCACAGACCAGGGGTCTTAAAAGCCAAATATCCAGAGCTTTTGGAATAACCTTGACTCTGACCTACTTCGGAGATTTCAAACCGACCAATTTAGAATGTTGCAATGCCAAAAGTTTAATGGTCAAGGAGGAGATGGCTGGACAGCGAAACGAATTATAGACGGACCGCCGCGGTGATTTATAGGCAGGCACCAAGGGGCACAGTAGCCAACACATGGCAGCAGTCCCAATACAATGCTGCATACCTTTATATTGATCTTTTGACCTTCGCTAATGCTTGAATTGATGTGAACTTGTCCAAAAGCCTTGAAACATCAAAGACCTAGATATTCACCTTTGACCTTGAGATGGCTTTGTCCTAAAAACATTTGTTGTGACCTAAGGTCACCTAATTGTGAGTCAAGGGTCACAGTATCCTTCGAGTGTCTTAAAATACCAAATACTTAGATATCGAAATTTGACCTTGAGATGACCTTAAGCCATAAAGTTGACCTTGATCTCATGTAACCTAGTCGTTTGTCATCAAGGTTTACAGCAGACCCAAGGACCTTAAATAACCAAATACCTACATATTGACCTTGAGATGGGCTTGACCCATAAAGTTGACCTTGACCTTATGTCACCCAATCATTTGTCATCAAGGTTCATAGCAGTCCCAGGGACCTTAAATCACCAAATACCTTGATATTGACCTTTGAATGACCTTGACCTTGGGTCACTTCAGCATGGGTCGCCAGGGTTTAGAGCAGCTCTTAATTGCATTAAATTCCAAATACCAAGATATTGACTTTGGACCCAAGAATTACATTGACCCATAAAGTTTACCTTTACATCAGGTTACCCAATCGTGGGTCGGTAAGGTTCAAAACACAGACCAAGTGTCTATAAAGCCAAATACCAAGATTTTGAACTTTTACCTTGGAATGACCTTCTCATCTGACCTTCATATAGTCCTCAACACCAACCTTAGTATGTTAATCAAGTATATCGACACAAGGTCAAACGATCTAGGGGGAGAACCCTGGACAGATAGACAGACAAAGAGACAGACAGACCACCGTGCCTTAGTAAGAAGAAGAGAGACCTGATATATCTTCCTATTTCGCGTTTTAATGCATTTGAGGACTGTTTTGACCATTTGCAACCAACAATTAAGTGATGTGAGTTCAATGATAAGGTTATATTGATTAAACTCGTATCAATGTCAAGCCACTACAAGTGTATAATGTTTATGTACTTTATGTATTTGTAAAATAAATTATATGAACAAAAAAAATGTCAAGGTCTCATGAACAAACATGCCATTTCCGGTTGAAACTTTAGCAAAACTTTTTCGAATAATTTTCTCTGAATCTAGCAATATTCAAGAAAACATGACAGGAATAAATTATCAAAGGTATGGATAAGCTGACGCACTGCGTGAAATATGGGATTCCAACTCTTGACACGTCTAGAAACTGGTCTTTACACGCCGGGTTTCTAGACGTGCCAATTATTTACACCTCTTGACACGCGATGAATTCAACTCTTTACACCTCTTGACACGCTCTTGGCACACTGAACAACATAATTATGTGTAAACAACTAACCTAATTACCAATAGCAATACATACAGTATTTTAACGATTGCAAGTATTTTCTCTGATACTTTTAATTGATATATTTTTTAATCATTCTTTCGCAGACTGTTTGGAACAAGTACATGTAGCAAATATTAAACAGACTATTTTGTATGTACGCTGACACATTGACTTATTTAAACATTTTGGCAATTTCATGCCGCCTTTTGAAAATATAAATCAGTTACAGGCAATGCTAATCGACGCATTGATCCTAAGTGAAGGAAATACATATCATGATAAGAAAAAGAAAGGCGTTTCAAGGATAAAACGTGCAATAAACTTTGAAAACACTGATACATCAGGCCTATTTATATATATATTTTGTATTAGCTTAATATAAAGATAAACTTACTTTTCGATGAGTATTTGGATTTCAGAGTAATTTGTTTCAAGTTAAGTCAATACAAATTATCGCCGACTTAACTTGTGACCATACATATGATAAATGAGGGGCATTTTAATACACAATTGGGCAAAACAAGCATATACAATCGAATGTACCATTCTCTCTGCTGTTCTTTCCCAGCCTATCCATAAACAGACAGGTACAAGTTCCCATAGTTTTCGCAACATCTAATAATTCTATGATCAATTGCTAGACACAGCAAATATACTAATTAATTGTCTGATTGTGATTCGGGAACGTAGGGTTTTTACATAAACAGGATACTTGGCTGTACATAGCCTGAGAACACCGGATTGACCCCCCCCCCCCCCCCAATCGACGCCTAGGCGCTGCTTATGTTTTAATAAGAAACATTCCCTTGTAAAGAATTATCGGGATATGAATTGATACAAAGTCAAGTATTCTGCCCCTTTTGTGTGATAAAAATATGTATTTAATTGGTGCTTTAACTTTTTGAACAAAGAAATGAAATAATCGCACTGAATGTCTCAACATAAATCAGTGATGTTTAATTAATAAATGGCACTATTATGTCAGTCTACGCACTTCATGGACATGGACGGGGGGGGGGTGAGTTACCCATTCTAAAATGGTTAAATTTTGTATTAAAGAGTAATCAATAGGTCGTGAACTCCGATTGATAACCAACTGTAGCATACTACTTAATTTGTTTGACTATTGATATTAAAAAGGAGTGAATTTATGATATTCATAGAGGTACATTGTATTGGTATTAATATAATAATGATATTGGGGACCATAAACCACTTTGTTTCGCAAGTAGCTTTAGGATCGCGGTTTTATCTTAACATGTTGCCCTTTGTGCAATTCGAAAATGAAATATTTTAATCTATAATTTATATATCATTTGCAAAATAAATGTAATTAAGAGACATGGGGGAGGGGGGGGGGGTTAACGGCCAGAATTTGGAATGAATTTGGGAATATCAAGGATTGATTAACTTAATGTTGTTCACTGGAGTACACCTGCATAACAATCGGAGACAAAACTGACTTAATCTGATATGATAACAAAAGATTAATAACTTAGTCTATGTTTTTGTTTTTATAATTGCGGAAGTGTACCAAAACCACCTTGATTACAGAAGATATCGTCTAGGCTTTAGATTTAATGAATAGATTTTTTGCCCTAGTCTCATTTAATAAAACAGGCTATTTGCGTATTTAATTAATATTTGTGACAAAATATTTCAGTTAGACTCAAAATCAAAACGAATTTCTCCATTATAGCCCCCCTCGCAACTGTCCCGAGTCTGCATCTGTTTTTCATGCTTCCGATCCACCTTTGGGATAGAGAGAATAGATGTAGATTTGTAATTTGGGGGGTGGCATTAAATGTGTTCTCATACAAACTAAAATAAACCCCAAAAAGTCATATCAAATGTCCAAACACAAGACCAATGCCATGTCAAACATCCAAATATAGAACCAATGCCATACCCCCGGGTACCAAATATCCAGAATATAAGACCAAGGCCATTCGAAATATCGAATGCCCCGAGAAGAAGGCAGATCTTTGAGTAAAATGATCATAAACAACCTCAAATGAAGGATATGTGTAACAACTAGACCAATGCCCCGGGACCAATGCCGTACCACAATTGAGGGGTAACATATTTTCCACACCGACTCTTATACCAGAAAATGGAAAAATCTGTCTTAAAATGTGGGTCCATTGGCTTGACATACCAAATGTAAAAAAGGTACCCCACCTGAGCCGAGTGTGAACCCCCGGGGTGAATGGTGAACACACGGGGCAAGGAATTCTTCGATTTTGATTCAAGTAATTTTTTTTATAAAATTCATACTCATGTTAATAGCGGACGCCTTGGCCAAATAATCTTTCAAATCATGCACTTTCCAAGTGATTTTGTAGCAAAATTGTGATAATATATGAACCCCTTGGAATTATTCAAAGACGGACCCCCGCCAGCCCATCCCCCATTCTTACCTATGCTAAACACTAAGAAAATATATAGAATGGTATCTTACACTTTTTTCTAAATGTTGATATCCAAAAAACATATCTTTTTGGTTTATCAACACATACCGCTCACAATATAACAAGTATACAGATTGTAACATAGATAAGCGAATTGGGGAAAATTACAATCCCTTTGATCAAATTATTATAAGATTTAATCTCCAGCTGAGGTGCAATCAAAATGTTGATACACAATTAGCAGTCAGAAAGATGCTCTTACCACTGTAGTTTTCAATATTCCCTTTGTTGTAACATCTTATTTCAAAAGAATGGATATTGATGGTTGTATGGAAGTATTCATATCAAACATTCACATTATAGTTTACAGTGGAATTCCCTCCATAAATGCAACATATTTACCATTTAAGATTTCATATTGGACTTTCCGCATAATGATAAAATGTTGACGATATAGTTTTCGATAAAACCCCAGGGCCGTAGCCAGCTTTCAGTCGGGGGAGGGGTGATGCAATCACCAAAATATTTTAGGTTTTCAGTCGGGGGGTGCGATCGTGACATAAATGAGGCAAAAAATATTTGTTTTGAATTTTTACGAAAATGATGCAACTTCCTTCAAACCTGAGCTAGAAGCTTCAAACAAAAAATCAATTTAATGCTCTTTTCTTCCTCTACCTTATGGTACCTTTTATTGCTTGTAGGAGGGGGTGCGAACCCCGGGGTGCGAACCCATCGCTTCTCCTCGTTACGCTTATAAACCCAATAACGTATTCCCAAGGAATCGACTTTATTAATTTATATGTGAAAAATGAGCTTGCATGTACAAATTGCATCGTATGCAAACCTTCCCCTGACCGACCCGGTGTAAAAGAAATTATGGTCCCCTGGGGATAACGGTCCCCTTTCTGGCCCTGATTGTGGATACGATAATAAGAGAAAGAGTTGTATTTAGGTCACCATATAAATCAACGGAAAGTAGGACCATAATTTGATAGGACCTCCTACCCTTTTACACCGGTCATGTTTATGTCTTTTGAATGATGTCTACCCCTTGATGCATGCATCCTTTAATAAGTGGTGTTAAAGTCCCCGATAAATCGGGCTACGTATACCGCCGTGTTTACATTAGGGGATTAGAAGAGTTTATTTTTTATTTAGGTATGCAAGCTACGTATATCAATATTAGGCCTTCATTCATGTACTCGTGTGCATGTAATCAGCATGCCCTTCAATATTATGTAAACCAGGCTATTCAAGTATAATGTACACTATTTATGTGTGTACTACATACAATACAATTCCCTGGGAAACAAAACACAAATACGTTTTATATGTTCAAAATGAGCCATTTGATTGATGCAAACACTAAATAGCTTCATAAATAACATCTACAAAGTATATCTAATAGTAATTTTCAATTTCAATGTTGAAACTTCCCTGGTTAAGATTATATGGGAAATCATCACGAGACGAAGATCGTTCGCCTTCCTGGCTTACCTCTGAATCGTGTACCGGGCAATCTCTTTATATAGTTTAGCGAGAGCGGTGCGCCTGCGCAGTTTTAAACTTTGGCGCACACTTTAAGAATATTGGTGTAGGCCCTGGTCAATATCTCTAGATACGCAGAGTTTCTAGAGACCGGCTAAGCACGTCTAAAAATTACTAGAAATTCCACAATTTATACAGTGATATGGATTTCATGTTTCTATTGAATGCCTTATTTTGAAGTCTAGCTAAATAATCGAGTTTGATTTTAAACGTTTTCGGGGATCCGGGCAGAACTCAGGATATAGTACTTGAGTACATTTGCATTCAAAATAATTCAAAATTGCAAATATCATGGAAGTTGATTGCAATTATGTTCGATGATCGTCAACATGAAACAATATGTCTGAATAATTAGCTATTAAACATCTTTATCAAAACTTTCCTACACTTTTAAATGTTGATCTTGTCAAAGAGTACTCTCCATCTGAGATTCAGATGTAGATCGAAAATCAAATTGATTTCAAAGGTATTTATAGATGGTTTACATGAGGGGTTCTGTCCATGTGGGTGGTGTATTCCTTTCATAACAAAGAGTTGTTTTGCTTCCGGGGTCCTAAATTATTCAATTTTAAATAGTAACTAATAAGATTAAACAGATCAAAAAGACTCGGGGCACTGCCGTCGCCCCATCATGATCAATACAGGTGACAATAAGCGACACATGTTTCAGCGTCATGATAGTAAACCATGAAATCTCAAATCTTCCCAGCCCTTGATTTTTGAGATCTTTCATCCCAGCTCATATTTCATCTAATTGGGGTCATAAAACTTGTGTAACTGTGCCTGTTGCATCCTCGCTGGAAGGGTATTTTACAAGTTTAAATGAAGTCCTTTGAAGAAGGATGTGCCTGTTGTTAAATACATGTACAATGCCTTACTACATTATGTAATGTATTGACATTAAGGTAGATGATTACATGATAACAATCACACTTATTGACATTCATAACTCTTCCCATCTGATATGCTCAGATCACAGAATATGCCTCATTATATCAGAGCATGTTTCAGGCGTTTCAGACCCATAGCCAGGATTTGCCAAGGGGTGGGTTACTTTTTTAAGAAATTCCAGGGGGAGTTTACTTTTGGCAATGTTAGTTCAAAAATGAGCAAAATAATTTAAAAGGTGCTCAGTATGGGGTAAAAAATGCAATTTTGGTCACGGAGGGGGGGGGGGGTCGCTAGAACCAATCTATCCCCCCTGTATTCGGGCCTGCATGTGCTATCTACATATTTGACAATTGATAATTTGATTGACACGGTTCAAAGTGGACTTTGTTAATTATTCAAACTGTTTTAATATATAGGAATATGCGTCCAAGTTAAAATCACTCGAAATCAGGGCAGATAAACCTAAGAAAAACACATTTCGTGTTTTCATTTGATCTTTAACATGATCCTGTAAAAATGTCAGATTTAGCAAAATACAGAGGCGATCTCCATCTACTCATTCCGACTAAGCTATTGCCTATACTTACACGCACACGCATACTTTTAAATTAATTTTATTTTGATAATGATTTAAAAAACACAAATTATTATTAACACGAAATTAAAATGATTGTTATATTCCAATCCTAGTAAAGTATAATTAAGCGCGACTATAGGGCATAACAACATGTGGCCAGTCTAATTATACTGTTTGTTTTGATAAGGCTGTGCAAAGAGATATAAAAACTCTTGACACGCTCTTTACACGCGAGGTCTTTGCACCTCTTGACACGTCTTGGAATCTCTAGATACGCGGAGTTCCTAGACTATCTTTGCACGTCTAGAAATTGCTTGGAATTTCACATTTGACGCAGTGACGTTTGCTTTGAACACGCACTAAAGGAAGCTATTGTTGTTCTGAATGTAAATATATACCTTCTTCGAAAAACTGAATTTTTATTTTTTGAATTTTTGTTCTCGTTTCTTAAATTATTGAGTCAGTCGACACTGTGGGCTATTGCCAGTTAGGAACAATGTGTGTTTTTGCAACGTAAAAAACTTCCTGCATACTGAGACATAACCTTGGTGTTGTTATATTGTAAATCACGATTCAACAATCAGGGTTCACACCTTTCAATTCCACAATAAACCAACTTATTCGGATAATTGATGAGATTAGCAATGCTCTTGATGATGGTAAAGAAATTCGATTGATTTTTCTTGATATAAGTAAGGCATTCGACAAGGTTTGGCATGATATGTTGATCGAAAAAAAATTGAGATAATTCGGTATCCGTGGAAATCTCTTGAAATGGATAAAGAATTACTTGACAGAACAATCACAAAGAGTTATTGTAAACGGTTCTTCATCGGAATGGCTATCTGTAAAGGCAGGAGTGCCCCAAGGTTCAGTCCTCGGGCCTCTTTTATTTTTAATATTTATAAACGACCTTGTTGAAATTGTCCAGAGTAACATGTATCTTTTCGCAGATGATTCTTTTATCTTTGATTTAGTTGAAGACGCAGATGCTACTACAATTAAACTCCAAACCGACCTGACGAGTAAAACAAAATGGGCATTTGACAACTTAGTAACTGTCAATGCTAAGAAAACTCAAATGATGGTTATCTCACACAAAAGTAACATACCAAAACATGGTTAATTAACGTATGGTATTGGACTTCAAAACACAAATCAGCAAAAACATCTTATCAAACCATCATAAAAGCCAATAGATTAATAAATTACATGACCAGGCTGAAAATAAACTCCCTAGAAATAATCTTGACACCATCTATAAGTTATATAATCGCCCCATTCTTGATTATGCGTGTTCTATTTATGACAACACCAGTGAACTTATGGCAGACAAACTCGAAAGAGTACAATATCGAGCTTCTCTTTTAGTAACCGGCGGAACAAAGCTTACCAGTTACGTCAAATTATGTGGCGATTTGGGATGGCCAACTTTGAAACTAAGACGATGTTATTTTAAACTTCTTACTTTTTGTAAACTTGTTTATGGAAAATTCCCACATCATTACCGATCGCTGTTGCCAAATCGAGTGAATACTCGGACACAATATGCACTTAGATCTGCAAACTCGTTTGAGCTGGTAAAATTCAATACGAATCACTACAAAATTAATTTATACCTTCAACAGCGCGTGCTTGGAATGACCTGCCTACACGGATAAAATATGAAATCAACTATCCAAGTATGTTTACGGAGAACTTAAAGGAAAGTATCTTATACAATTATATAACATCGGAGATCGATTCTCAAATATCCAACACGCACGTATGAGACTCGGCCACACCCTTCTTAACTCCTACTTCTTTAAAATGGAGAAGGTAAATTCTCCTAACTGCTCGTGTGGAATCCAAAATGAAACCATCTTTCACTACCACAACGAGAAACACTATATAATAAACATCAATACGACGAGATAATAGATTTATTATCCAAATTGAATAATAACTAATAAGATCTGTTACTGCTGAATAACATTCTGCTGAATAACATTTGTTATTAATCATATAGAAATGTCTTATCCGAACAGCTTACATGTACGTATTATCCGTTGCGGCCATTAACAATTTTACATATCTAATTAGCTAAGTAAATAAACATGCGTCGACACAGTCGCAGTTGACTATGAAAAGTTCAATCATCAATCTTATTTTTATTTTCTTGATTTAAAGATTTATTATGTTTAAAAAAGAAAATGTTTGATTTTTAAGTTCAACCTTTAATTCTTATTATCAAGAACGCGCATGCAAATTCGCCAACCATGTACATTGCTTGCAGTCTGCGCAATTTAATGTAAATCATTGTATATTTTTCGATATACTATAATACTATTCATTATTTGTAAAATTGAACCGAATATAATCTAAAATTAATCAGCTATAAATACATTATATGTCATTAAAGTTGCCTTAAAACAATACAATTCGTGCGTTTGTAAATGCTCTAAAGCCCCGCTAGTATATGAACGAATCCTAAATAGAAATGAGTAAAATTCGTTCCCATTAGTGTGTACACGTTCTACACCGAGACTTCTCCTTTAAATCAAATCAGTCCACCAGTATGAGTTAAGAATGGACAGAGGGACGGATGGCTTCATTCAATGGGATAATTAAGATATTTCAAAACCAGTGTCATTCTTCTATGCATACATCACTCCAATCATAAAATAAAACAAGCTGTTTATTTTAAAACTATTCTTTACGAATTTATGATAAGTGTATAATGTTCAATCATACAAATCGCAGTCAGTGATTGTTCTCTACACTCACCCCTCCCCCTTCCTGACATGAACTATTTTGTAAAACCATTGACAGTGTGGAAAGGATTCTTACACTCGAGTGTCAAGGGGGGGGGGGGGGGGGCATTTACAGAAATATACAAGGCGATGGTTCAAATTGGACAATTTTCAATACTGTTCAACATGGTGAAAACTTCACGTTTTTAAAGAATGCTTGCCCGGCGAGTGGTTTGCTCTGGATTGCGAGAGAACAAAAACTTTGAGTTAGGATTTTTCCTAATACTATCATTAATCTAAACAACTTTTTAAACCGTCTCTGACTACATATCATGCCAATTAATACCATTATTGTGTTGACAGGATTAAATATGATATCTATGGAATTATAATTTAATGAACTCAATAGTCTAAATGATAATAAGTTCATAATTTAGTCTTGGTTGACTAGTCTTGCATCATCAGAGTTGGATTGCAAATACCTCCCTAAATCAAATATTTAAAATTTACAAATTTACTAGTGTACCGGGTGGGGAAACAAGTCTCCATCCAACCACTAAAGTTTAAATATACTATATACTATAGTGTCCCGTGAATTCATTATAATTATCTTAGACAATAGTGAAGTTAAGCGGTACAATCATCGGAGTGTTAATTAATCGGAATGCAAGTTTGATTTAAAATAACTCCTTTGGATCAAATATTTAAATTCTACTAGAATGCGGGGAGTGGAAAAAAGTCTCCATTCAAACACTAAATACTAGTATCAAAAGAAAGATTTCAGTACCCCTTAACTTCACTCCCGGACTTCACTATTCATCACCACCCCTCCCTCTTCCCCAAGTATCCCTTATGACCCCAGAATGTTCGTTTCTGTGCCCCCCCCCCCCCGTCCATGGCCAGTAAGTAATCTATGTGTATATTGGCTCCCTCCCAAAGGTGGGAAAACCAGATGCAGGCATCAGGCCTGTCAACTGTCCCGCAATTTGCGTATTTGTCAGGCATTTGCTGAAGAATTTGAAGTCACGCCAGTTATTTTTGCGTGACAGAAAATGTCACGCAAATACGCATTTTACCTGGTAATTGTCAAGCAAAAAAATTTCTGTAGAAAAATTTCTAAAAAAGTTCGTCTACACAGCAAAAGTACGAACGCCGAAAAAAAAACGTACGCATTTCGTTCGGACTTTTCACGCGAATCACTAATATGTCACGCATTCCGTCCCGAAAATGTTCGTACCTACGGGGATATTGCTGGAGCTTGAATAACAAATAAAAGGCATGTTCTTATTTCTGTATTCTGACCTTTGATTGTGTATTAAGTTGAGCTGCACGCCAAGCGTTAAGATTGTTAAAACGCTTAAAATAAAATTTTATTCCTCTCAATTTACATAAAAATGAAACATATTAGATTCGAATCTCAGTCACACCAGCACCACTGGTCAACGGAAGTACAAATATCTAAATTAATCAAATGTCTGAGAATTTGATAACTGTCTGGGATCCAATGTTATATTTTATTGAAGCAAACTAAGAAAAGTATAAAGATGAATTTTAAACGTTTAGAGGGAAAAGTCAAATATGCATTGTAACCCTAAAAATAATTCATTAAAGTGTCGTACACATTTATAACATTATATAAATAAAACAAATAAAGCACAACCCTAATGCCCTATAATGAATTATATTATCGGCGCTAAACGGCCCTTGCAATAAAAACGCATCGA
This sequence comes from Owenia fusiformis, assembly GCA_903813345.2. Taxonomy (NCBI): domain Eukaryota; kingdom Metazoa; phylum Annelida; class Polychaeta; order Sabellida; family Oweniidae; genus Owenia; species Owenia fusiformis. The sequence continues at coordinate 42,201 of CAIIXF020000026.1, forward strand.
AGCAGGGAATGCTTGGAAAATTCTTCCGAGACTGACTTTTCAAAAATGTTTATATGATGATTGCGTTTGCTTCTCACGAGTTCATTGAAACGTTCAGTCGTAAAACTTTAGAGATCAAAAGACTAATTAGGCACCTGATTGCGAAAGTTTGATTGCATTTCGATCGCCGGGATTCTACAAACGTATTGTTTAAGTAGCGATCGTGTTCTTGGAATCTTGATAACTTCCTATTTTAAGTTTTGGGTTGAAAGCAATGAGTATGTCGGACTTTCTCAAGTCCACATAATGAAACAATATCCCTTTATATTAGTCCAATCGGAATTTGCATAAACATACCAGTTTTATATTGCAAAAAGAACTGTAATTAATAGCCTACATAAAAGCATCATGCTACATAAAACATTAAAGCATATATAAAGCCTATTGTTATCGCACCCATCGCACCCCCCCCCCCCCCCCTCCTGGCTACGCCTATGGATATTTATGCAACTTTCACGTTTACCCCGCGCCCTAATAATTCTTGCGCCCCCTCTAAATATCAGACCCGTCAGGCGTTGAGGCATTGATCAGGATACCCTGACTCCCAAGCTGTGCGACTTCTGGCAACCGCTACACCTATATTCCCGGGGAAAACGCTTTTAGAAAAATTGTCAAATATGGTCGTGTGTGGGCAAACACCGAGGAGGAGGACAGGGGTGCGTGCATTGTGTGCGACCCTTCATCAGTTGTGTACCTTATTTTTTATGAATTTCTTCCGAATAGTAATGCTAGAGGGGTTCTGATATTTATTTCTGTTTTCAAATGAAATAATTTCACCCTTGCCCGACTGACTTGTAGATAATGCACGAATCAAATAGCATGGGGATCAGGTAATCAGATTGATTCGTATTTTCGCAATCAGATGAATTAACTTATTGTTTTCTCTGATTAAAAGGCGGTTTGGAGCTACTTTTACAGGATTTGTAAATTCGCAATCAGACTGGCTTATTTTAATATTAAGTCAGTGCAAGAGGAGGGGACTATAAAGTAGAAAATTGTTTTGATTTCGACACTAACTGAATAATTTATCACAATTGTTAAATAAGCAAACAGAAACAGGTTTAAAAATGAGAATAGAGGCAAACAGTCTATACATAAAATGTAATTAAAACCCGGGAATTAAAAGCAATTTTAGACTGTTAGATGATCTCTTCTGTAATCAAGGTGATGTTGGTACACTTCCGCCGTTAGAAAAACAAAGACTAAGACAAAGACTATATAGCAATTAATCCTTTTGTAATCATTAAATGTTAGATTCTTATTATTTTGTTGGACAATGTTCAGACTTCTGACCAAGATTAAATCATTTATGTTTGTATTTAAAAAATAGTATTTCAATCAGACAGACGCTCTGATGAGTTAGAAAAATACATTTGTCCATTTCCTCTCAAGAAGTTTTCAAAGGTAATCAAGTCGATTTGTTTGAGTGTTTAGCATTGTTTTTCATAACTTGACGCTTCCATGAACAGAATGACTTTGAAATGAGTTTTTATAATTTTAGCTTTTATACGGACATGCTTATTGTATATTTCTATATGAACGTTGTAGTTATGTGATGTAACATCGCCCCCCCAAATTACAGGTATACAAATTTTGGTCGGAATGCATTAACTTGCAATTAAAAGCAATTTTAGACTGTTAGATGATCTCTTATGTAATCTAGGTGATGTTGGTACACTTCCGCATTTAAGAAAACAAAGACTAAAACAAAGAGAACTAAGCAATTAATCCTTTTGTTATCATTAAATGTTAGATTCTTATTTTTTATTGGACAATATTAAGACTTCTGTCTGCGATTGTTGTGCAGGTATGTGTATAAAATCATGTGAACAACATTATCGTGGAATCTCCCATATTCATTCTCATAATGTCTTACAGCTATTTCGCAAATGACATAATCCTAAACAACATATGGACATAATATTGCAGAACTGAGCGAAAAGAAAGGTGGAACAAATCAGATTAAGATATTTTATTTTTGAAATGCACAAAGGGCAACAAAACTTAAAGGCGTTGTCAAATAGATCGTGCTTTTATATGATCCCCTTCTATAGTACCCTACCCTTTGCATTTGTTCGACTTCACTTCTTAAATGAGAGTTTCGTCTTCTCGTAGTTTATAATTAGACTCTGCACGCAGCGTAATAGTGCCCCTATTATCCATGTTCATGTTCTCATTTGATTTTTCATCAGTTATGACTTGATAACATTTGCTCCGATTTTCATTACGGCGCCCGGCCGATTGAGTATCTTGTTCAGAATTGAATACAATTTTGAACAAAATACTTATCGGCCGGGCGCCGGTGCTGAAAATCTGAGCAAATGTGACCACGGCATTATAAAAGCATACTCTTTAATACACGAACAGATTCAAAATGAGACTTTATCTATCAGAGAAATAAAAATGGAAAATTTGTATTCTGAAAATATTAACTGATGCATTGGTTAGTATTAAATATTAAGTTTTACAGTCGGAAACCTCAAGGGGCGGGAAATTTGATTAAACAAAACGCTGGATTAATATGTGGACAACTTGCAAATGAAATGAAAGTAACATGACAGAACGAGTATGTACGCTCAATAAATACTTTTATAGTTTTAATGTGCATTCAAAGGACCCTGTTTGTTAAATTGATAGAAATGAATAGTTTTATTATCGGAAAAAAACTGAGAAATATCTACCCGATTCGCCAGAATAGTCATCATCATATCAGTGCGAAAAATTAGCTATATTTATTTTCTATCCGATATACACCTGATATTGATAGCCTTCCACGATCATGGTCCGTTGACATCATCAACCTTGTGATTTGCCATAAGTGATTAACCAACATTTTTTAATTAAAAGTCGGGGTTGACGTTTCTTGACTTTTCACACTTACATCAAAACATAATTTGAAAATAAAAGGCATAAAATGGCCATTAAAAGTACATTTTTGAACAAAAGTATCAACTTATATTACACTGCACGCAAATACAAAGTGAAGAGAACGTCTTCCCGGAGATTGAAATACGGATCGGTAAGTCAACAAATCTAACTGTTAAATAAACAAGCTTAGCCTATGTCTGCGATTGTTTGTCTGAGTGGCCAGATGTTATCCGTTTCGGATAATAAATTTCTGAGAATACTACTGATATCTAGAATACATCTTTCGTGATATTTTTCATAAAACTACCCTTTGCATTCGTTTGACTTCACTTCTTTTAAAAGAGAGCTTCGTCTTAGTGTATACGTAGTTTAACTAGACTCTGCACGCAGGGTATCATAAAACAGGCATCTTAGCTGCAATTTTGAATAATAGCGTAATTCATAGTACAATATAAATTAACCCGCCTCTGTTTAATTCAAATATGCATTACCCTTAAGATTTATATACTTAGACACCTTTTCATTCTTGATTCGGATTTTTATCTTGTCTTCATCTAAATCTGTGGATTAATAACAGTTTTTAGTATACAAATTGAACATACAAAATGTAGCGTATTGATTACACGTTACAGTGGCGTAGCCAGCTTTCAGTCGGGGGGGAAGGGGTGCGATCGTGGCATTAAAAATGTTTTTGAAGATTTGTTTTGAATTTTACAAAAATTGGTGCAACTTCGTTCAAAATCGAGCTAGAAGCTTCAAAAAAAGCATTTTAAGACTTTTCTCTTCTATCTAATGGTTCTATTTTCATTAGTTATGGAGGGGGGGGGTGCGACCGCATCCCATCGCATCCCCCTGGCTACGCCTATGCGCTATATTAATATAACAAGGTTATCAATATCATGCCAATAGTTACCCTGCGTGCAGAGTCTACATGTAGTTAAACTACAAGACGAAGACGAAGCTCTATTTTAAGAAGTGAAGTCAAACGAATGCAAATGGTAGCCAATAGTTAGATGGTTAACTAATATTAACACAAAATAATAATACACGATAATCAAAAAAATAAACCTCGGTATTCGGGCCTAAAATCCAAGGATACGTGTACCATTACTTAAGTGTAAGCTGCAATACCATATCGGATACCTGTACCATTACTCAATAATAACCACTAGTAAGACCATAATAACAAGCTTAATAACCATCTTATTGCAATTTATTCCATACGATTTTGTCTTGTGTACCTACTGATATGCCCAAACTTTACAGACCAACGAAACGATATGCCTTATACATTAAATGATGTATTTGCTGACAGTCCTGATATAAACCCTAACTCTCAAAATGTTATCAAAGACACAATTCTCTTTAGGAACAAATTTTTAACAGTTGACGATAACGAACGATTGATTTTGGCACTACACAAGTCCATAAAAAGTACAACGAGATTTGAATTTTTGGTCTAACTTGAGATGTCCTCTCCACCGAAGTACATTGTAATATGTTTGTTTTTTTCTTTATTGTAACTGCATGTATTTAAATTCTGTACTTATATTTGTATCATGTAATTGAGAAGCATTTACATTAGCAGTTATGCTATTTTGCTTATCAGAATAAATATAGTATTATAAAAAATGTACTTTGAGTACCGAGGCAACCATTCTGAATGTAAAATCCGATGAGATTACATACATGGCGATTGTCCACATATCAATATATCTTAAATCTACATAAATATTGTGCTTCTTCAATCAATTGACCACTATGTCTTTATAAGAATCAGCAAAGAATATAAGGAATAAGATATAATCGCGTCCTGTTATATATTGTAAGATTCAAAAATCATAAAACATTGCCAGACTGTAAAACATCTCCACTTTCATCAATTTGTCATTAAAATAATGTTTATATACGTTAAAAGTAGAAAAACGGAACAAAGAGGCCGCAAGCACTTTTATTCAAAGAATGTAAACGGGAACGTATAGGTCTACGTTTGCAGTTCACGTCATAAAAGTCGTCTTGCTGAATGCTGAACCTCTCTAATAACGCGGACACACTTCTTTCTCAATAGCGCTGACCTCTTGCAGTGATTTCCGTTTTCAGGAGTGTGATTCTCACAGTATCAAGTCACAATAGTGTGACGTCATATTAACTTCATTTCGCTTAGATAATGCCAACACTTGCAATGTGGCTCTAAGTTAAAGATATCGGACCAATGATTTGAAAAGTGCAAACATTAATCGCAATTATCGGAATTTGTAAAAAACGGAACTGCAGAATCTCAGATTCTGATCAGTTTCCATGGAAATAACCTATAGTACAAATCAGAGCAATGAGACATAAAGGGTCATTATACTTACTCTCATTTTCTTTTCGTATTCATCTTCGTCATCATTAAAAGTTCGACTTTTGAATTTTTCCATGATTGCCTCTCTCTTGTCTTTGATACGTGTCTCGATTTCGTGACTAGGTATTAACTCTTTAACAATAGTCTGTAAAAAATCCTCAAATTCAGCTGAACATTTGCTTAAGGCGCCTTCATTTGTCTTCTTAGTTAGGGCCGTCAGCGCACTATCCATATCAGGGATTCCTGTGGCACAATACTGTTCCATGAGGTGAGCAAATGCTACAATTATAATGGTTTAAATATCAGGCAACAATGGCTGTTTATACACTTCTTTGGACTTCTCTTTTTTATGTAGTACTAACTCTTCAATTTTCACACACGTTATTTCAATTTTTCTCCATGGCGTAGAATAATGGAAATAACGTCACAACGCATGCGCGTAAATCGACATTTTATGGTCCAAAGATTTCAATGGAGAGAAGTATTCTTCAAAATTTAAAATCTTTTAGCAAATCATTTATTTTTTAAGGATTCAACGGATCCTTGTTA
>CAIIXF020000027.1:0-48000 GCA_903813345.2 Owenia fusiformis
AGGAAAGCTTGGGTCGATTTAGTTTTTTGATATCTCAAACCGATTTCGAGATATCAGTGTCCGAAAACGAGGTCCAAAAAAAAGTTCTTCGAATCAAATGTCCAGGATATTGGTCTTATAGGAAATTTTCTCAGGATTCCGAATCTGAAAACCAAATTCGAATCTGACTTCCGGTTCGGAAGTTATGGCGTTTTGAAAGCTCAAAAATCGCTAAATTTGGTGCCCATGTTAAGTCAATGGGAAAAAAGATTTTTTTGAAGTGAAAAATACGAAATATAGACTGAGTTCAGCTAAATATAATGAAAGCTTTTAAAAGAATGGGACCTCAAAAGCCATCTAGCTTCAAAATTTGGACACCAAAATGCCTAGGTCAAAATCTAGGTCAAATTCAAAGTTTTTCCTTATTTTTGCTATTCTGACACTACACTTTAATTATATTCCTCGAAATTGTGTATACGTGTAGCCAAGAGTGTGCTTATAGCGTTAGCCTTTTGCCGTCAGAAAGCATTTTGACCCACTTTTGAGATATGGTGTCCGAAATGTAGGTCAAAATAAAAAGTTCTCCAAATTTAACGTTTGAGTTATGAATTAAGAATAGAATCTTCTCAGAAATCCGAATCTGCAAATTAAATTTCAATCCGACTTCCGATTCTGAAGTTATGGCGTGTCCGAAAAGTAGGTCAAAATAAAAATTCGCAAAATTTAACGTATGAGTTATGAATTAGAGGTAGAATTTTGTCAGGAATCCGAATCTGCAAATCAAATTTCGATCCGACTTCTGGTTCGGAACTTCGGAAGTTATGGCGTTTTGAAATTTCAAGAAAAATCGATCTGATGGTATCCTGATAGAAAGTCAAGAGTAGAGAAGAAAATGTTGAAAAATGCATCCATCCTTCCTTTCTGATCCTATCCTATCCTTCCTATCTACCCTTGCTTCGTATCCTCTCCTTCCTATCCTTCCTATTCTATCCCTTCTTCCTATTCTATTCTATCCTTCTTTCCTATTCTATCCTATCATTCCTTCCTATTCTATCCTATCCTTCCTTCCTTTTTCATCCATCCATCCATCCATCTTTTGCTGGATGACTTAGCTTATTTTGGATGACTTGGCTTATTCTGGATGACTCGGCTAAAAAAAGTCTAGATCTGGAGTCTGAAATTGAACTCGTTCAATTTCCAAAATCTAGTTATTCTTATTCTAACCCAGTTTTCTCAATAACCATAAGGTTTTCAGTAAAGTCAGTCATTTGGTCAATTTAGGTCCAGAATCTTGTTCCTCGGAAAATGGGTCAAATTTTTATCTAGGTCAAAGGTCAAGAACTAGGTCAAATCCAGTACTTTGTCACTTTTTTCGATTTTCTCGGTCGTCCTTCAATATTTTTGATCCGGTTTTTTTTCATTGTGTTCCTTATAAAAAAGTAGGTAAGCTAGGATCGATTTAGTTTTTTGATATCTCAAACCGATTTCGAGATATCAGTGTCCGAAAACGAGGTCCAAAAAAAAGTTCTCCAAATCAAATGTCCAGGATATCAGTCTTATAGGAAATTTTCTCAGGATTCTACATCTGAAAACCAAATTCGAATCAGACTTCCGGTTCGGAAGTTATGCCGTTTTGAAAGCTCAAAAATCGCTAAATTTGGAGCCCATGTTAAGTCAATGGGAAAAAAGATTTTTTTGAAGTGGAAAATACGAAATATAGACTGAGTTCAGCTAAATATAATGGAAGCCCATAAAAGAATGGGACCTTAAAAGCCATCTAGCTTCAAAATTGGGACGGTGTCCGAAAAGTAGGTCAAAATAAAAAGTTCTTCAAATTTAACATTTGAGTTATGAATTAAAGGTAGAATTTTCTCAGAAATCCGAATCTGCAAACCAAATTTCAATCCGACTCCCGGTTCTAAAGTTATGGCATGTCCGAAAAGTAGGTCAAAATAAAAATTCGCCAAATTTAACGTATGAGTTATGAATTAGGGGTAGAATTTTGTCAGGAATCCGAATCTGCAAATCAAATTTCGATCCGACTTCCGGTTCGGAAGTTATGGCGTTTTGAAATTTCAAGAAAATCGATCTGATGGTATCCTGATAGAAAGTCAAGAGTAGAGAAGAAAATATTGAAAAATGCATCCATCCTTCCTTTCTGATCCTATCCTTCCTATCTACCCTTGCTTCGTTTCCTCTCCTTCCTATTCTATCCCTTCTTCCTATTCTATTCTATCCTTCTTTCCTAGTCTATCCTATCGTTCCTTCCTATTCTATCCTATCCTTCCTTCCTTTTTCATCCATCCATCCATCCATCCATCCATCCTTCTTTTTCTTGATGACTTAGTTTATTTTGGATGACTCGGCTTATTCTGGATGACTCGGCTAAAAAAAGTCTAGATCTGGAGTCTGAAATTGAACTCGTTCAATTTCCAAAATCTAGTTATTATTATTATTAGAATGCCGGTTTCGAAGAAACGGCATTCTATAGTTTTCGCCTTTTTCTTATTATTAGACTCCAGATGTCAATCTGGAGTCTATTGTTTTTGCCATTCTTCTTCTTCTTCTTCTTATTATTAGACTCCAGATGACAATCTGGAGTCTATTGTTTTTGCCAGTATTCTTCTTCTTCTTATTATTATTAGAATGCCGGTTTCGAAGAAACGGCATTCTATAGTTTTCGCCTTTTTCTTATTTTTATTATTATTATTATTATTATTATTATTCCACGCAAGATTTCTCCGCACACACCGACATGTCAGCTAATTAGCATATATCATCAACCTTGACATGTTCCTGGGCTACAGGGAAATGCCTTCATTTTTTTAATTAGTCCCTCCCTAATTAGCCAAGGTCAAATCGCAAATTTTTACATTTTTGCACGTACAAGGAGTAACCATTTTTATTTTTTACCCAAAATTTGCATATGCCATCCCTCACAATTGCCATTTCACATATATTCCGGGTTTTAAAATTGGGTGCCCCAAATTTGAAAAATGGGGCACCCCAGTGGGGCAAAATTTGAAAACTGTGTATCCGATCCCAATTCTGAGCAGATATAAAGAATAGAAGCCCCTGATTCCAAATATGCTTTTGGTTTTGGAATCCGACCTCTGAGTGACCTTGAAAAGGTCAACAAGTTCAAAAATCAAAATTGCTCAAATTGATTCCAAATTGGTACCATTGTATTACACTGTACTCGGATAGAGTAAATTAGGTCACCATTTTGACCTTGACCTTTGACATTGACCTTCAAATGACCTCAAAGTTGAAAACTAGGATTTTCATTCCAATTCTTTGCAAGTATGAAGTATGGATGTCCCTGATTCTAAATATGCTTGTGGTTTTGGAATTTGACCTCTGGGTGACCTTGAAAAGGTCAAAAAGGTTAAATTGCTAAAATTGCTCAAATTGATTCGAAATTGGTACCATTGTATTACACTGTACTAAACTAGAGTAAATTAGGTCAACATTTTGACCTTGACCTTTGACCTTCACCGTAAAATGACGTAAAACTTATTTCTTGTTTTACCTGTTCAAGGAGCCACTGTAGTTATTTTTTGCATGCCTTACTCTTCCCATTTAACATATCTCTAGGGTTTATAATTTGGGTGATTTCATCACTATCTGCACCATATGGGGTACTTCGACTGCTCCAAATAAAGTAAAGATTCTTCCAAATTGCCATTTTTGGTGATATTTGTGGTATTGTGGTGATAAAACAGCTTTAATTGCAATAAAAACTAATTTTCTTCGATTAAAGTACACTTCCGGTTTGCTATTGTCTATGTCAATAATATCTGCAAAAGACTAATAAGCCCATATAGAGCAGATTACTGTATATTATGACTGCCTAAATGGTATCAAGAAATAACAAGTTTAACACTTTGTTTTCCTAATCTATATAGGGGGCACGCGACAGCGCTTTAAAGCGCGTCTGGGAGGATAAGGGTACGGGTTTTTAAATTGAGTGCCAAAATTTCAAAAATATGGCAAAATATGATATCAAATATGCTTTCGGTTTTGGAATTCGACCTCTGCGTGACCTTGAAAAAGGTCAATTGTGCACCGAATTTGCTGCTGCGGCGAGGAACGGCATTCTACGAAATCGCCCCCGTGGCGATTTTAAATGTCTAGTTATTATTATTTTTCTTTAAGAGTTTTTTCAATAACTATAAGGTATCCAGTAAAGACCATTATACAGTTCATTTAGGTTCAGTATCTAGTTGGTGGGAAATTGGGTCAAATTTTTATCTAGGTCAAAGGTCAAGAACTAGGTCAAATCCAGTACTTTGTCACTTTTTTCGATTTTCTCGGTCGTCCTTCAATATTTTTGATCCGTTTTTTTTTCATTGTGTTCCTCATAAAAAAGTAGAAAATCTAGGGTCGATTTAGTTTTTTGGTATCTCAAACCGATTTCGAGATATCAGTGTCCGAAAACGAGGTCCAAAAAAAAGTACTCCAAATCCAATGTCCAGGATATCAGTCTTATAGGAGATTTTCTCAGGATTCCGAATCTGAAAACCAAATTTCGATTTGACTTCCGGTTCAGAAGTTATGGTGTTTTGAAAATTCAAAAATCGCTAAATTTGGTGCCCCATGTTAATTCAATGGGAAAAAATATTTTTTTGAAGTGTAAAATACGAGATACAGACTAAGCACAGCTAAACATAATGGAAGCCCATAAAAGAAAGGGACCTCAAAATCTTCTTTTCATAAAAATTTGGACACCAAAATGCCTAGGTCAAAATCTAGGTCAAATTCAAAGTTTTTCCTTATTTTTGCGATTCTGACACTACAGATTAATTATATTCTTCAAAATTTTGTATACATGTAGCCAAGAGTGTGCTTATAGTGTTAGCCTTTTGCTGTCAGAAAGTATTTTGCCCCACTTTTGAGATATGGTGTCCGAAAAGTAGGTCAAAATAAAAAATTCTCCAAATTTAACGTTTGAGTTATGAATTAAGTATAGAATTTTCTCAGGAATCCGAATCTGCAAATCAAATTTCGATCCGACTTCCTGTTCGGAAGTTATGACATTTTGAAAGCTCAAAAATCGCTAAATTTGGTGCACCATGTTATGTCAATGGGAAAAAAGATTTTTTTGAAGCGTAAAATTCGAGATATAGACTAAGTACAGCTTAAAATAATGTAAGCCTATGAAAGAAGGGGACCTCGAAGGCTACCTAACTTCAAAATTTGGACACCAAAATCCCCAGGTCAAAATCTAGGTCAAATTCATAGTTGTTCCTTATTTTTGCGATTCTGACACTATGTTTAAATGATTTGCTTCAAAATTTTGTATACAGGTAGGAAAAAGTGTGCTAATAGTGTTAGCCTTTTGCCGTCAGAAAGTGTTTCTACCCACTTTTGAGATATGGTGTCCGAAAGTAGGTCAAAATAAAAAGTTCTCCAAATTTAACATATGAGTTATGAATTAAGGGTAGAATTTTCTCAGGAATCCGAGTCTGCAAACCAAATTTCGATCCGACTTCCGATTCGAAAGTTATGGCGTTTTGAAATTTCGAGAAAATCGATCTGATGGTATCCTGATAGAAAGTCAAGAGTAGAGAAGAAAATATTGAAAAATGCATCCATCCTTCCTTTGTGATCCTATCGTATCCTTCTTATCTACCTTTCCTTCATATCCTCTCCTTCCCATCCTTCCTATTCTATTCCTTCTTCATATTCTATTCTATCATTCTTTCTTATTCTATCCTATCGTTCCTTCCTTTTTCATCCATCCATCCATCCATCTTTTTCTGGATGACATAGCTTATTTTGGATGACTCGGCTTATTCTGGATGACTCGGCCAAAAAAAGTCTAGATCTGGAGTCTGAAATTGAACTTTGTTCAATTTCCAAAGTCTAGTTATTTTTCTTTAAGAGTTTTTTCAATAACTATAAGGTATCCAGTAAAGACCATTATACAGTTCATTTAGGTTCAGTATCTAGTTGGTGGGAAATTGGGTCAAATTTTTATCTAGGTCAAAGGTCAAGAACTAGGTCAAATCCAGTACTTTGTCACTTTTTTCGATTTTCTCGGTCGTCCTTCAATATTTTTGATCCGGTTTTTTTTCATTGTGTTCCTCATAAAAAAGTAGAAAATCTAGAGTCGATTTAGTTTTTGGTATCTCAAACCGATTTTGAGATATCAGTGTCCGAAAACGAGGTCCAAAAAAAAGTTCTTCGAATCCAATGTCCAGGATATCAGTTTTATAGGAAATTTTCTCAGGATTCCGAATCTGACAACAAAATTTCGATCTGACTTCCGGTTCAGAAGTTATGGCGTTTTGAAAATTCAAAAATCGCTAAATTTGGTGCCCCATGTTAATTCAATGGGAAAAAATATTTTTTTGAAGTGTAAAGTACGAAATATAGACTAAGCACAGCTAAACATAATGGAAGTTCATAAAAGAAAGGGACCTCAAAACCTTCTTTTCATAAAAATTTGGACACCAAAATGCCTAGGTCAAAATCTAGGTCAAATTCAAAGTTTTTCCTTATTTTTGCGATTCTGACACTACAGATTAATTATATTCTTCGAAATTTTGTATACATGTAGCCAAGAGTGTGCTAATAGTGTTAGCCTTTTGCCGTCAGAAAGTATTTTGACCCACTTTTGAGATATGGTGTCCGAAAAGTAGGTCAAAATAAAAAATTCTCCAAATTTAACGTTTGAGTTATGAATTAAGTATAGAATTTTCTCAGGAATCCGAATCTGCAAATCAAATTTCGATCCGACTTCCGGTTCGGAAGTTATGACAATTTGAAAGCTCAAAAATCGCTAAATTTGGTGCCCCATGTTATGTCAATGGGAAAAAGGATTTTTTTGAAGTGTAAAATACGAGATATAGACTAGGTACAGCTTAAAATAATGAAAGCCTTTGAAAGAAGGGGACCTCGAAGGCTACCTAACTTCAAAATTTGGACACCAAAATCCCTAGGTCAATATCTAGGTCAAATTCATAGTTTTTCCTTATTTTTGCGATTCTGACACTATGTTTAAATGATTTGCTTCAAAATTTTGTATACAGGTAGGAAAGAGTGTGCTAAAAGTGTTAGCCTTTGCCGTCAGAAAATATTTCGACCCACTTTTGAGATATTGTGTCCGAAAAGTAGGTCAAAATAAAAAGTTCTCCAAATTTAACATATGAGTTATGAATTAAGGGTAGAATTTTCCCAGGAATCCGAGTCTGCAAACCAAATTTCGATCCGACTTCCGGTTTGAAAGTGATGGCGTTTTGAAAGCTTAATTTCGGAAAATCGATCTGATGGTATCCTGATAGAAAGTCTAGAGTAGAGAAGTCGAAAATATTGAAAAATTTATCCATCCTTCCTATCTGATCTTATCCTATCCTATCCTTCCTATCTATCCTTCCCTCATATCTTTTCCTTCCTATCCTCTCCTATCATATCCTTTCTTCCTATTCTGTTCTATCCTATCCTTCTTTCTTATTCTATCCTATCGTTCCTTCCTATTCTATCCTATTCTACCTTCCTATTCTATTCATCCATCTTTTTCTGGATGACTCAGCTTATTCTGGATGACTCGGCTAAAAATGGTCTAAATCTGGAGTCTGAAATTGAACTTCGTTCAATTTCCAAAGTCTAGTTATTATTATTAGACTCCAGATGAAATCTGGAGTCTATTGTTTTCGTCAGTTTTCTTATTAGACTCCAGATGTAAATCTGGAGTCTATTGTTTTCGTCAGTATTCTTATTAGACTCCAGATGACAATCTGGAGTCTATTGTTTTTGCCAGTATTCTTCTTCTTCTTCTTATTATTATTATTATTTTTCTTTAAGAGTTTTTTCAATAACTATAAGGTATCCAGTAAAGACCATTATACAGTTCATTTAGGTTCAGTATCTAGTTGGTGGGAAATTGGGTCAAATTTTTATCTAGGTCAAAGGTCAAGAACTAGGTCAAATCCAGTACTTTGTCACTTTTTTCGATTTTCTCGGTCGTCCTTCAATATTTTTGATCCGTTTTTTTTTCATTGTGTTCCTCATAAAAAAGTAGAAAATCTAGGGTCGATTTAGTTTTTTGGTATCTCAAACCGATTTCGAGATATCAGTGTCCGAAAACGAGGTCCAAAAAAAAGTACTCCAAATCCAATGTCCAGGATATCAGTCTTATAGGAGATTTTCTCAGGATTCCGAATCTGAAAACCAAATTTCGATTTGACTTCCGGTTCAGAAGTTATGGTGTTTTGAAAATTCAAAAATCGCTAAATTTGGTGCCCCATGTTAATTCAATGGGAAAAAATATTTTTTTGAAGTGTAAAATACGAGATACAGACTAAGCACAGCTAAACATAATGGAAGCCCATAAAAGAAAGGGACCTCAAAATCTTCTTTTCATAAAAATTTGGACACCAAAATGCCTAGGTCAAAATCTAGGTCAAATTCAAAGTTTTTCCTTATTTTTGCGATTCTGACACTACAGATTAATTATATTCTTCAAAATTTTGTATACATGTAGCCAAGAGTGTGCTAATAGTGTTAGCCTTTTGCTGTCAGAAAGTATTTTGCCCCACTTTTGAGATATGGTGTCCGAAAAGTAGGTCAAAATAAAAAATTCTCCAAATTTAACGTTTGAGTTATGAATTAAGTATAGAATTTTCTCAGGAATCCGAATCTGCAAATCAAATTTCGATCCGACTTCCTGTTCGGAAGTTATGACATTTTGAAAGCTCAAAAATCGCTAAATTTGGTGCACCATGTTATGTCAATGGGAAAAAAGATTTTTTTGAAGCGTAAAATTCGAGATATAGACTAAGTACAGCTTAAAATAATGTAAGCCTATGAAAGAAGGGGACCTCGAAGGCTACCTAACTTCAAAATTTGGACACCAAAATCCCCAGGTCAAAATCTAGGTCAAATTCATAGTTGTTCCTTATTTTTGCGATTCTGACACTATGTTTAAATGATTTGCTTCAAAATTTTGTATACAGGTAGGAAAAAGTGTGCTAATAGTGTTAGCCTTTTGCCGTCAGAAAGTGTTTCTACCCACTTTTGAGATATGGTGTCCGAAAGTAGGTCAAAATAAAAAGTTCTCCAAATTTAACATATGAGTTATGAATTAAGGGTAGAATTTTCTCAGGAATCCGAGTCTGCAAACCAAATTTCGATCCGACTTCCGATTCGAAAGTTATGGCGTTTTGAAATTTCGAGAAAATCGATCTGATGGTATCCTGATAGAAAGTCAAGAGTAGAGAAGAAAATATTGAAAAATGCATCCATCCTTCCTTTGTGATCCTATCGTATCCTTCTTATCTACCTTTCCTTCATATCCTCTCCTTCCCATCCTTCCTATTCTATTCCTTCTTCATATTCTATTCTATCATTCTTTCTTATTCTATCCTATCGTTCCTTCCTTTTTCATCCATCCATCCATCCATCTTTTTCTGGATGACATAGCTTATTTTGGATGACTCGGCTTATTCTGGATGACTCGGCCAAAAAAAGTCTAGATCTGGAGTCTGAAATTGAACTTTGTTCAATTTCCAAAGTCTAGTTATTTTTCTTTAAGAGTTTTTTCAATAACTATAAGGTATCCAGTAAAGACCATTATACAGTTCATTTAGGTTCAGTATCTAGTTGGTGGGAAATTGGGTCAAATTTTTATCTAGGTCAAAGGTCAAGAACTAGGTCAAATCCAGTACTTTGTCACTTTTTTCGATTTTCTCGGTCGTCCTTCAATATTTTTGATCCGGTTTTTTTTCATTATATTCTTCGAAATTTTGTATACATGTAGCCAAGAGTGTGCTAATAGTGTTAGCCTTTTGCCGTCAGAAAGTATTTTGACCCACTTTTGAGATATGGTGTCCGAAAAGTAGGTCAAAATAAAAAATTCTCCAAATTTAACGTTTGAGTTATGAATTAAGTATAGAATTTTCTCAGGAATCCGAATCTGCAAATCAAATTTCGATCCGACTTCCGGTTCGGAAGTTATGACAATTTGAAAGCTCAAAAATCGCTAAATTTGGTGCCCCATGTTATGTCAATGGGAAAAAGGATTTTTTTGAAGTGTAAAATACGAGATATAGACTAGGTACAGCTTAAAATAATGAAAGCCTTTGAAAGAAGGGGACCTCGAAGGCTACCTAACTTCAAAATTTGGACACCAAAATCCCTAGGTCAATATCTAGGTCAAATTCATAGTTTTTCCTTATTTTTGCGATTCTGACACTATGTTTAAATGATTTGCTTCAAAATTTTGTATACAGGTAGGAAAGAGTGTGCTAAAAGTGTTAGCCTTTGCCGTCAGAAAATATTTCGACCCACTTTTGAGATATTGTGTCCGAAAAGTAGGTCAAAATAAAAAGTTCTCCAAATTTAACATATGAGTTATGAATTAAGGGTAGAATTTTCCCAGGAATCCGAGTCTGCAAACCAAATTTCGATCCGACTTCCGGTTTGAAAGTGATGGCGTTTTGAAAGCTTAATTTCGGAAAATCGATCTGATGGTATCCTGATAGAAAGTCTAGAGTAGAGAAGTCGAAAATATTGAAAAATTTATCCATCCTTCCTATCTGATCTTATCCTATCCTATCCTTCCTATCTATCCTTCCCTCATATCTTTTCCTTCCTATCCTCTCCTATCATATCCTTTCTTCCTATTCTGTTCTATCCTATCCTTCTTTCTTATTCTATCCTATCGTTCCTTCCTATTCTATCCTATTCTACCTTCCTATTCTATTCATCCATCTTTTTCTGGATGACTCAGCTTATTCTGGATGACTCGGCTAAAAATGGTCTAAATCTGGAGTCTGAAATTGAACTTCGTTCAATTTCCAAAGTCTAGTTATTATTATTAGACTCCAGATGAAATCTGGAGTCTATTGTTTTCGTCAGTTTTCTTATTAGACTCCAGATGTAAATCTGGAGTCTATTGTTTTCGTCAGTATTCTTATTAGACTCCAGATGACAATCTGGAGTCTATTGTTTTTGCCAGTATTCTTCTTCTTCTTCTTCTTATTATTATTATTTTTCTTTAAGAGTTTTTTCAATAACTATAAGGTATCCAGTAAAGACCATTATACAGTTCATTTAGGTTCAGTATCTAGTTGGTGGGAAATTGGGTCAAATTTTTATCTAGGTCAAAGGTCAAGAACTAGGTCAAATCCAGTACTTTGTCACTTTTTTCGATTTTCTCGGTCGTCCTTCAATATTTTTGATCCGTTTTTTTTTCATTGTGTTCCTCATAAAAAAGTAGAAAATCTAGGGTCGATTTAGTTTTTTGGTATCTCAAACCGATTTCGAGATATCAGTGTCCGAAAACGAGGTCCAAAAAAAAGTACTCCAAATCCAATGTCCAGGATATCAGTCTTATAGGAGATTTTCTCAGGATTCCGAATCTGAAAACCAAATTTCGATTTGACTTCCGGTTCAGAAGTTATGGTGTTTTGAAAATTCAAAAATCGCTAAATTTGGTGCCCCATGTTAATTCAATGGGAAAAAATATTTTTTTGAAGTGTAAAATACGAGATACAGACTAAGCACAGCTAAACATAATGGAAGCCCATAAAAGAAAGGGACCTCAAAATCTTCTTTTCATAAAAATTTGGACACCAAAATGCCTAGGTCAAAATCTAGGTCAAATTCAAAGTTTTTCCTTATTTTTGCGATTCTGACACTACAGATTAATTATATTCTTCAAAATTTTGTATACATGTAGCCAAGAGTGTGCTAATAGTGTTAGCCTTTTGCTGTCAGAAAGTATTTTGCCCCACTTTTGAGATATGGTGTCCGAAAAGTAGGTCAAAATAAAAAATTCTCCAAATTTAACGTTTGAGTTATGAATTAAGTATAGAATTTTCTCAGGAATCCGAATCTGCAAATCAAATTTCGATCCGACTTCCTGTTCGGAAGTTATGACATTTTGAAAGCTCAAAAATCGCTAAATTTGGTGCACCATGTTATGTCAATGGGAAAAAAGATTTTTTTGAAGCGTAAAATTCGAGATATAGACTAAGTACAGCTTAAAATAATGTAAGCCTATGAAAGAAGGGGACCTCGAAGGCTACCTAACTTCAAAATTTGGACACCAAAATCCCCAGGTCAAAATCTAGGTCAAATTCATAGTTGTTCCTTATTTTTGCGATTCTGACACTATGTTTAAATGATTTGCTTCAAAATTTTGTATACAGGTAGGAAAAAGTGTGCTAATAGTGTTAGCCTTTTGCCGTCAGAAAGTGTTTCTACCCACTTTTGAGATATGGTGTCCGAAAGTAGGTCAAAATAAAAAGTTCTCCAAATTTAACATATGAGTTATGAATTAAGGGTAGAATTTTCTCAGGAATCCGAGTCTGCAAACCAAATTTCGATCCGACTTCCGATTCGAAAGTTATGGCGTTTTGAAATTTCGAGAAAATCGATCTGATGGTATCCTGATAGAAAGTCAAGAGTAGAGAAGAAAATATTGAAAAATGCATCCATCCTTCCTTTGTGATCCTATCGTATCCTTCTTATCTACCTTTCCTTCATATCCTCTCCTTCCCATCCTTCCTATTCTATTCCTTCTTCATATTCTATTCTATCATTCTTTCTTATTCTATCCTATCGTTCCTTCCTTTTTCATCCATCCATCCATCCATCTTTTTCTGGATGACATAGCTTATTTTGGATGACTCGGCTTATTCTGGATGACTCGGCCAAAAAAAGTCTAGATCTGGAGTCTGAAATTGAACTTTGTTCAATTTCCAAAGTCTAGTTATTTTTCTTTAAGAGTTTTTTCAATAACTATAAGGTATCCAGTAAAGACCATTATACAGTTCATTTAGGTTCAGTATCTAGTTGGTGGGAAATTGGGTCAAATTTTTATCTAGGTCAAAGGTCAAGAACTAGGTCAAATCCAGTACTTTGTCACTTTTTTCGATTTTCTCGGTCGTCCTTCAATATTTTTGATCCGGTTTTTTTTCATTGTGTTCCTCATAAAAAAGTAGAAAATCTAGAGTCGATTTAGTTTTTGGTATCTCAAACCGATTTTGAGATATCAGTGTCCGAAAACGAGGTCCAAAAAAAAGTTCTTCGAATCCAATGTCCAGGATATCAGTTTTATAGGAAATTTTCTCAGGATTCAGAATCTGACAACAAAATTTCGATCTGACTTCCGGTTCAGAAGTTATGGCGTTTTGAAAATTCAAAAATCGCTAAATTTGGTGCCCCATGTTAATTCAATGGGAAAAAATATTTTTTTGAAGTGTAAAGTACGAAATATAGACTAAGCACAGCTAAACATAATGGAAGTTCATAAAAGAAAGGGACCTCAAAACCTTCTTTTCATAAAAATTTGGACACCAAAATGCCTAGGTCAAAATCTAGGTCAAATTCAAAGTTTTTCCTTATTTTTGCGATTCTGACACTACAGATTAATTATATTCTTCGAAATTTTGTATACATGTAGCCAAGAGTGTGCTAATAGTGTTAGCCTTTTGCCGTCAGAAAGTATTTTGACCCACTTTTGAGATATGGTGTCCGAAAAGTAGGTCAAAATAAAAAATTCTCCAAATTTAACGTTTGAGTTATGAATTAAGTATAGAATTTTCTCAGGAATCCGAATCTGCAAATCAAATTTCGATCCGACTTCCGGTTCGGAAGTTATGACAATTTGAAAGCTCAAAAATCGCTAAATTTGGTGCCCCATGTTATGTCAATGGGAAAAAGGATTTTTTTGAAGTGTAAAATACGAGATATAGACTAGGTACAGCTTAAAATAATGAAAGCCTTTGAAAGAAGGGGACCTCGAAGGCTACCTAACTTCAAAATTTGGACACCAAAATCCCTAGGTCAATATCTAGGTCAAATTCATAGTTTTTCCTTATTTTTGCGATTCTGACACTATGTTTAAATGATTTGCTTCAAAATTTTGTATACAGGTAGGAAAGAGTGTGCTAAAAGTGTTAGCCTTTGCCGTCAGAAAATATTTCGACCCACTTTTGAGATATTGTGTCCGAAAAGTAGGTCAAAATAAAAAGTTCTCCAAATTTAACATATGAGTTATGAATTAAGGGTAGAATTTTCCCAGGAATCCGAGTCTGCAAACCAAATTTCGATCCGACTTCCGGTTTGAAAGTGATGGCGTTTTGAAAGCTTAATTTCGGAAAATCGATCTGATGGTATCCTGATAGAAAGTCTAGAGTAGAGAAGTCGAAAATATTGAAAAATTTATCCATCCTTCCTATCTGATCTTATCCTATCCTATCCTTCCTATCTATCCTTCCCTCATATCTTTTCCTTCCTATCCTCTCCTATCATATCCTTTCTTCCTATTCTGTTCTATCCTATCCTTCTTTCTTATTCTATCCTATCGTTCCTTCCTATTCTATCCTATCCTACCTTCCTATTCTATTCATCCATCTTTTTCTGGATGACTCAGCTTATTCTGGATGACTCGGCTAAAAATGGTCTAAATCTGGAGTCTGAAATTGAACTTCGTTCAATTTCCAAAGTCTAGTTATTATTATTAGACTCCAGATGAAATCTGGAGTCTATTGTTTTCGTCAGTTTTCTTATTAGACTCCAGATGTAAATCTGGAGTCTATTGTTTTCGTCAGTATTCTTATTAGACTCCAGATGACAATCTGGAGTCTATTGTTTTTGCCAGTATTCTTCTTCTTCTTATTATT
Organism: Owenia fusiformis; assembly: GCA_903813345.2. Classification (NCBI taxonomy): domain Eukaryota; kingdom Metazoa; phylum Annelida; class Polychaeta; order Sabellida; family Oweniidae; genus Owenia; species Owenia fusiformis. The sequence continues at coordinate 14,616 of CAIIXF020000027.1, forward strand.
AGACTCCAGATGTCAATCTGGAGTCTATTGTTTTTGCCAGTATTCTTATTATTCTTCTTCTTATTATTCTTTAAGAGTTTTTTCAGTAACTGTAAGTAATCCAGTAAAGACCATTATACAGTTCATTTAGGTTCAGTATCTAGTTGGTGGGAAATTGGGTCAAATTTTTATCTAGGTCAAAGGTCAGGATCTGGGTCAAATCCAGTACTTTGTCACTTTTTTCGATTTTCTCAGTCGTCCTTCAATATTTTCGATCCTGGTTTTTTTCATTGTGTACCTAATACAAAAGTAGAAAATCTAGGGTCGATTTAGTTTTTAAGTATCTCAAACCGATTTCGAGATATCAGTGTCCGAAAACGAGGTCCAAAAAAAAGTTCTCCTAATCCAATGTCCAGGATATCAGTCTTATAGGAAATTTTCTCAGGATTCCGAATCTGAAAACCAAATTTCGATCTGACTTCCAATTCAGAAGTTATGGCGTTTTGAAAATTCAAAAATCGCTAAATTTAGTGCCCCATGTTAATTCAATGGGAAAAAATATTTTTTTGAAGTGTAAAATATGAGATATAGACTAAGCACAGCTAAACATAATGGAAGCCCAAAAAAGAAAGGGACCTCAAAACCTTCTTTTCATAAAAATTTGGACACCAAAATGCCTAGGTCAAAATCTAGGTCAAATTCAAAGTTTTTCCTTATTTTTGCGATTCTGACACTACAGATTAATTATATTTTTCGAAATTTTGTATACATGTAGCCAAGAGTGTGCTTATAGTGTTAGCCTTTTGCCGTCAGAAAGTTTTTTGACCCACTTTTGAGATATGGTGTCCGAAAAGTAGGTCAAAATAAAAAATTCTCCAAATTTAACGTTTGAGTTATGAATTAGGGGTAGAATTTTGTCAGGAATCCGAATCTTTAAATCAAATTTAGATCCGACTTCCGGTTCGGAAGTTATGGCGTTTTGAAATTTCGGAAAATCGATCTGATGGTATCCTGATAGAAAGTCAAGAGTAGAGAAGAAAATATTGAAAAATTCATCCATCCTTCCTATCTGATCCTATCCTATCCTTCCTTCGTATCCTTTCCTTCCTATCCTTCCTATCCTCTCCTATCATATCCTTTCTTCCTATTCTGTTCTATCCTATCCTTCTTTCTTATTCTATCCTATCGTTCCTTCCCATTCTATCCTATCCTACCTTCCTGTTTTATCCATCCATCTTATTCTGGATGACTCAGCTTATTCTGGATGACTCAGCTTATTTTAGATGACTGGACTTAAAAAAGTCTGGATCTGGAGTCTGAAATTGAACTTCGTTCAATTTCCCAAGTCTAGTTATTATTATTATTATTATTATTATTATTCTAAACCAGTTTTCTCAATAACCATTAGGTTTTCAGTAAAGTCAGTCATTTGGTCAATTTAGGTCCAGAATCTAGTTCCTTGGAAATTGGGTCAAATTTTTAGCTAGGTCAAAGGTCAAGAACTAGGTCAAATCCAGTACTTTGTCACTTTTTTCGATTTTCTCGATCGTCCTTCAATATTTTCGATCAGGGTTTTTTTCATTGTGTTCCTTATAAAAAAGTAGAAAATCTAGGGTCGATTTAGTTTTTTGATATCTCAAACCGATTTCGAGATATCAGTGTCCGAAAACAAGGTCCAAAAAAAAGTTCTCGGAATCAAATGTCCAAAAATCTAGGGTCGATTTAGTTTTTTGATATCTCAAACCGATTTCGAGATATCAGTGTCCGAAAACAAGGTCCAAAAAAAAGTTCTCGGAATCAAATGTCCAGGATATTAGTCTTATAGGAAATTTTCTCAGGATTCCGAATCTGAAAACCAAATTTAAATCGGACTTCCGGTTCAGAAGTTATGGCGTTTTGAAAGCTCAAAAATCGCTAAATTTGGTGCCCATGTTAAGTCAATGGGAAAAAAGATTTTTTTGAAGTAAAAAATATGAAATATAGACTGAGTTTAGCTAAATATAATGAAAGCTTTTAAAAGAATGGGACCTCAAAAGCCATCTAGCTTCAAAATTTGGACACCAAAATGCCTGGGTCAAAATCTAGGTCAAATTCAAAGTTTTTCCTTATTTTTGCGATTCTGACACTACAGATTAATTATATTCTTCGAAATTTTGTATACATGTAGCCAAGAGTACGTTAATAGTGTTAGCCTTTTGCCGTCAGAAAGTATTTTGACCCACTTTTGAGATATGGTGTCCGAAAAGTAGGTGAAAATGAAAAGTTCTCCAAATTTAACGTTTGAGTTATGAATTAAGAATAGAATCTTCTCAGAAATCCGAATCTGCCAATCAAATTTCAATTCGACTTCCCGTTCCGAAGTTATGGCGTGTCCGAAAAGTAGGTCAAAATAAAAATTCGCCAAATTTAACGTATGAGTTATGAATTAGGGGTAGAATTTTGTCAGGAATCCGAATCTTTAAATCAAATTTCGATCCGACTTCCGGTTCGGAAGTTATGGCGTGTCCGAAAAGTAGATCAAAATAAAAAATCTCCAAATTTAACGTATGAGTTATGAATTAGGTATAGAATTTTTTCAGGAATCCGGATCTGCAAACCAAATTTCGATCCGACTTCCGGTTCGGAAGTTATGGCATGTCAGAAAAGTAGGTCAAAATATAAAATCTCCAAATTTAACGTATGAGTTATGAATTAGGGGTAGAATTTTGTCAGGAATCCGGAACTGCAAACCAAATTTCGATCCAACTTCCGGTTCGGAAGTTATGGCGTGTCTGAAAAGTAGGTCAAAATAAAAAATCTCCAAATTTAACGTATGAGTTATGAATTAGGGGTAGAATTCGGTCAGGAATCCGGATCTGCAAACCAAATTTCGATCCGACTTCCGGTTCGGAAGTTATGGCGTGTCCGAAAAGTAGGTCAAAATAAAAAATCTCCAAATTTAACGTATGTGTTATGAATTAGGGGTAGAATTTTGTCAGGAATCCGAATCTGCAAATCAAGATATAGCGTTTTGAAATTTCGAGAAAAATCGATCTGATGGTATCCTGATAGAAAGTCAAGAGTAGAGAAGAAAATATTGAAAAATTCATCCATCCTTCCTATCTCATCCTATCCTATCCTTCCTATCTATCCTTTCTTCATATCTTTTCCTTCCTATCCTTCCTATCCTATCCTATCCTTTCTTCCTATTCTATTCTATCCTATCCTATCCTTCTTTCTTATTCTATCCTATCGTTCTTTCCTATTCTATCCTATCCTACCTTCCTTTTTTATTTATCCATCTCTTTCTAGATGACTCAGCTTATTCTGGATGACTCGGCTTATTCTGGATGACTCGGCTAAAAAAAGTCTAGATCTGGAGTCTGAAATTGAACTTCGTTCAATTTCCAAAATCTAGTTATTATTATTATTTTTCTTTAAGAGTTTTTTCAATAACTATAAGGTATCCAGTAAAGACCATTATACAGTTCATTTAGGTTCAGTATCTAGTTGGTGGGAAATTGGGTCAAATTTTTATCTAGGTCAAAGGTCAAGAACTAGGTCAAATCCAGTACTTTGTCACTTTTTTCGATTTTCTCGGTCGTCCTTCAATATTTTTGATCCGTTTTTTTTTCATTGTGTTCCTCATAAAAAAGTAGAAAATCTAGGGTCGATTTAGTTTTTTGGTATCTCAAACCGATTTCGAGATATCAGTGTCCGAAAACGAGGTCCAAAAAAAAGTACTCCAAATCCAATGTCCAGGATATCAGTCTTATAGGAGATTTTCTCAGGATTCCGAATCTGAAAACCAAATTTCGATTTGACTTCCGGTTCAGAAGTTATGGTGTTTTGAAAATTCAAAAATCGCTAAATTTGGTGCCCCATGTTAATTCAATGGGAAAAAATATTTTTTTGAAGTGTAAAATACGAGATACAGACTAAGCACAGCTAAACATAATGGAAGCCCATAAAAGAAAGGGACCTCAAAATCTTCTTTTCATAAAAATTTGGACACCAAAATGCCTAGGTCAAAATCTAGGTCAAATTCAAAGTTTTTCCTTATTTTTGCGATTCTGACACTACAGATTAATTATATTCTTCAAAATTTTGTATACATGTAGCCAAGAGTGTGCTAATAGTGTTAGCCTTTTGCTGTCAGAAAGTATTTTGCCCCACTTTTGAGATATGGTGTCCGAAAAGTAGGTCAAAATAAAAAATTCTCCAAATTTAACGTTTGAGTTATGAATTAAGTATAGAATTTTCTCAGGAATCCGAATCTGCAAATCAAATTTCGATCCGACTTCCTGTTCGGAAGTTATGACATTTTGAAAGCTCAAAAATCGCTAAATTTGGTGCACCATGTTATGTCAATGGGAAAAAAGATTTTTTTGAAGCGTAAAATTCGAGATATAGACTAAGTACAGCTTAAAATAATGTAAGCCTATGAAAGAAGGGGACCTCGAAGGCTACCTAACTTCAAAATTTGGACACCAAAATCCCCAGGTCAAAATCTAGGTCAAATTCATAGTTGTTCCTTATTTTTGCGATTCTGACACTATGTTTAAATGATTTGCTTCAAAATTTTGTATACAGGTAGGAAAAAGTGTGCTAATAGTGTTAGCCTTTTGCCGTCAGAAAGTGTTTCTACCCACTTTTGAGATATGGTGTCCGAAAGTAGGTCAAAATAAAAAGTTCTCCAAATTTAACATATGAGTTATGAATTAAGGGTAGAATTTTCTCAGGAATCCGAGTCTGCAAACCAAATTTCGATCCGACTTCCGATTCGAAAGTTATGGCGTTTTGAAATTTCGAGAAAATCGATCTGATGGTATCCTGATAGAAAGTCAAGAGTAGAGAAGAAAATATTGAAAAATGCATCCATCCTTCCTTTGTGATCCTATCGTATCCTTCTTATCTACCTTTCCTTCATATCCTCTCCTTCCCATCCTTCCTATTCTATTCCTTCTTCATATTCTATTCTATCATTCTTTCTTATTCTATCCTATCGTTCCTTCCTTTTTCATCCATCCATCCATCCATCTTTTTCTGGATGACATAGCTTATTTTGGATGACTCGGCTTATTCTGGATGACTCGGCCAAAAAAAGTCTAGATCTGGAGTCTGAAATTGAACTTTGTTCAATTTCCAAAGTCTAGTTCTTATTATTATTCTTTGTTTATTATTCTTTCCCAGTTTTCTCGTTAACTAGAAGATATTGAGTCAAGTCCTATATATGGTCCATTTAGGTCCTAGATGTAGTTTCTCGGAAATTGAGTCAAATTTTTATCTAGGTCAAAGGTCAAGAACTAGGTCAAATCTTACATTTTCAACATTCTGTCATTTATCTTCGTCATTGTTTATCGTAACTCCTAAATCTTTCTATCATCATGTAGCTTAGAAAAAGCCGAAGCAAAGATATGACATTAGATTTTTGATTACTCTTACCGATTTTTAAATATGGCGTCAAGAAAGTAGGTCACGACAAAAAGTTCTCCAAATTCAACGTATGACATATGAACTAAGAGTAGAATTTTCTCAGGAATCCAAATCTGCAAACCAAATTTCGATCCGACTTCCGGTTCAAAAGTTATGACGTTTTGAATTTTCCAAAAAAATCAATATGATAGTAGCCTCATAGAAAGTCAAGAGTAGTGCAGACAATATTGAAAAATCCATCCATCTATCATATCCATCCATCCTATCCTATCCTTCTTTCCTATCCTTCCTTCTTATCCTATCCTATCCTTCCTATTCTGTCCTATCTTATTCTTTCTTCCGTTTCTATCGTATCCTATCCTATCCTTTCTTCCTATTCTATCCTATCCTATCCTTCCTTCCTATTCTATCCTATCCTTCCTTCCTATTCTGTCCTATCCTTCCTATCAATCCATCCATTCATCCATCCATCCGTCCGCTTATTATGGATGACTCGGCTTATTCTGGATGACTCAGCTTATTCTGGATGACTTGGCTTATTCTGGATGACTCGGCTTATTCTGGATGACTCGGCTATATCCATCCCACCTAGCCTATCCTATCCAATCCTATCCTTCTTCACTATCCTTCCTATCCTATCCTTCCTATCCTATACTATCTCATCCTTTCTTCCTATTCTATCCTATCCTATCCTTCCTTCCTATTCTGGAAGGAAGGATAGGAAGGATAGGATAGGATAAGAAGGATAGGAAAGAGGGATATGATTGGATGACTTGGCTTTTTCTGGATGACTCGGCTATATCCATCCCACGTATCCTATCCAATCCTATCCTTCTTTCCCATCCTTCCTATCCTTTCTTCCTATTCTATCCTATCCTTCCTTCCTATTCTGTCCTATCCTTCCTATCCTATCAATCCATCCATTCATCCATCCATCGGCTTATTCTGGATGACTCGGCTTATTCTGGATGACTCAGCTTATTCTGGATGACTCAGCTTATTCTGGATGACTTGGCTTATTCTGGATGACTCGGCTTATTCTGGATGACTCGGCTTATTCTAGATGACTCAGCGTAAACGAATCTGTCATCTGGAGTCTGAAATTGAACTTGTTCAATTTCCAAAGTCTAGTTATTATTATTCTTTGGGAGTTTTTTCAATAACTATGAGGTATCCAGTAAGGACCATAATACAGTTCATTTAGGTTCAGTATCTAGTTGGTGGGAAATTGGGTCTAATTTTTATCTAGGTCAAAGGTCAAGAACTAGGTCAAATCCAGTACTTTGTCACTTTTTTCGATTTTCTCAGTCATCCTTCAATATTTTTGTTCCGGGTTATTTTTATTGTGTTCCTCATAAAAAAGTAGTATTAAGAAACACGATTTAGATTTTTGATATCTCGAACCGTTTTCGAGATATCAGTGTCCGAAAACGAGGTCCGAATAAAAGTTCTCCAAATTCAATGTCCAGGGTATAAGCCTTATAGGAAATTTTCTCAGGATTCCGAATCTGAAAACCGAATTGAGATCCGACTTCCGGTTCAAGAGTTATGACGTTTTGAAAGTTCAAGAAAATTCGATCTGATGGTACCCTTATAGAAAGTCAAGAAAAGTGAAAAAATGAAAAAATACCAGTCCAGTCAATTTCCAGTTCCAAGTCAAGCTCCAGTCAGGGTCCAAGTCCAGTGTTGGTCCAGGTCCAAGTCAAGTCTAGGTCTTAATCCAGTCCAGGGCCTAGGTCAAAATCTAGGTCAAATTCAAAGTGTTTCCTTATTTTTGCGATTCTGCAACTACAAATTAATTATATTCTTCGAAATTTTGTATACATGTAGCCAAGAGTGTGGTTATAGTCTTAGCCTTTTGCCGTCAGAAAGTATTTTGCCCCACTTTTGAGATATGGTGTCCGAAAAGTAGGTCAAAATAAAAAATTCTACAAATTTAACGTATGAGTTATGAATTAAGTATAGAATCTTCTCAGAAATCCGAATCTGCAAACCAAATTTCGATCCGACTTCCGGTTCGGAAGTTATGGCGTGTCCAAAAAGTAGGTCAAAATAAAAATTTGCCAAATTTAACGTATGAGTTATGAATTAGGGGTAGAATTTTGTCAGGAATCCGAATCTTTAAATCAAATTTAGATCCGACTTCCGGTTCGGAAGTCATGGCATTTTGAAATTTCGGAAAATCGATCTGATGGTATTCTGATAGAAAGTCAAGAGTAGAGAAGAAAATATTGAAAAATTCATCCATCCTTCCTATCTGATCCTATCCTTCCTATCTATCCTTCCTTCGTATTCTTTCCTTCCTATCCTCTCCTATCATATCCTTTCTTCCTATTCTGTTCTATCTTATCCTTCTTTCTTATTCTATCCTATCGTTCCTTCCCATTCTATCCTATCCTACCTTCCTATTTTATCCATCCATCTTATTCTGGATGACTCAGCTTATTCTGGATGACTCGGCTTATTTTAGATGACTGGGCTTAAAAAAGTCTAGATCTGGAGTCTGAAATTGAACTTCGTTCAATTTCCAAAGTCTAGTTATTCTTATTCTTATTCTTATTCTTATTATTATTCTAAACCAGTTTTCTCAATAACCATAAAATTTTCAGTAAAGTCAGTCATTTGGTCAATTTAGGTCCAGAATCTAGTTCCTCGGAAATTGGGTCAAATTTTTATCTAGGTCAAAGGTCAAGAACTAGGTCAAATCCAGTACTTTGTCACTTTTTTCGATTTTCTCGGTCGTCCTTCAATATTTTTGATCCGGGTTTTTTTCATTGTGTTCCTTATAAAAAAGTAGAAAACCTAGGGTCGATTTAGTTTTTTGATATCTCAAACCGATTTCGAGATATCAGTGTCCGAAAACGAGGTCCAAACGAAAGTTCTTCGAATCAAATGTCCAGGATATTAGTCTTATAGGAAATTTTCTCAGGATTCCGAATCTGAAAACAAAATTCGAATCAGACTTCCGGTTCGGAAGTTATGGCGTTTTGAAAGCTCAAAAATCGCTAAATTTGGTGCCCATGTAAAGTCAATGGGAAAAAATGTTTTTTTGAAGTGAAAAATATGGAATATAGACTGAGTTCAGCTTCATATAATCAAAGCCTTTAAAAGAAGGGGACCTCAAAAGCCATCTAGCTTCACAATTTGGAAACCGAAATGCCTAGGTCAAAATCTAGGTCAAATTCATAGGTTTTCCTTATTTTTTCGATTCTGACACTACACTTTAATTATATTCTTCGAAATTGTGTATACATGTAGCCAAGAATATGCTTATAGGGTTAGCCTTTTGCCGTCAGAAAGTATTTTGACCCACTTTTGAGATATGGTGTCCGAAAAGTAGGTCAAAATAAAAAGTTCTCCAAATTGAATATATGAGTTATGAATTAAGGGTAGAATTCTGTCAGGAATCCGAATCTGCAAACCAAATGTCGATCCGACTTCCGGTTCGGAAGTTATGGCGTGTCCGAAAAGTAGGTCAAAATAAAAAATCTCCAAATTTAACGTATGAGTTATGAATTAGGGGTAGAATTTTGTCAGGAATCCGAATCTGCAAACCAAATTTCGATCCGACTTCCGGTTCGGAAGTGATAGCGTTTTGAAATTTCGAGAAAAATCGATCTGATGGTATCCTGATAGAAAGTCAAGAGTAGAGAAGAAAATATTGAAAAATTCATCCATCCTTCCTATCTCATCCTACCCTATCCTTCCTATCTATCCTTCCTTCATATCTTTTCCTTCCTATCCTTCCTATCCTATCCTATCCTTTCTTCCTATTCTATTCTATCCTATCCTTCTTTCTTATTCTATCCTAATGTTCTTTCCTATTCTATCCTATCCTACCTTCCTATTTTATTTATCCATCTCTTTCTAGATGACTCAGCTTATTCTGGATGACTCGGCTTATTCTGGATGACTCGGCTAAAAAAAGTCTAGATCTGGAGTCTGAAATTGAACTTGGTTCAATTTCCAAAATCTAGTTATTATTATTATTCCACGCAAGATTTCTCCGCACACACCGACATGTCAGCTAATTAGCATATACCATCAACCTTGACATGTTCCTGGGCTACAGGGAAATGCCTTCATTTTTTTAATTAGCCCCTCCCTAATTAGCCAAGGTCAAATCGCAAATTTTTACATTTTTGCACGTACAAGGAGTAACCATTTTTATTTTTTACCCAAAATTTGCATATGCCATCCCTCACAATTGCCATTTCACATATATTCCGGGTTTTAAAATTGGGTGCCCCAAATTTGAAAAATGGGGCACCCCAGTGGGGCAAAATTTGAAAACTGTGTATCCGATCCCAATTCTGAGCAGATATAAAGAATAGAAGCCCCTGATTCCAAATATGCTTTCGGTTTTGGAATCCGACCTCTGAGTGACCTTGAAAAGGTCAACAAGTTCAAAAATCAAAATCGCTCAAATTGATTCCAAATTGGTACCATTGTATTACACTGTACTCGGATAGAGTAAATTAGGTCACCATTTTGACCTTGACCTTTGACATTGACCTTCAAATGACCTCAAAGTTGAAAACTAGGATTTTCATTCCAATTCTTTGCAAGTATGAAGTATGGATGTCCCTGATTCTAAATATGCTTGTGGTTTTGGAATTTCACCTCCGGGTGACCTTGAAAAGGTCAAAAAGGTTAAATTGCTAAAATTGCTCAAATTGATTCGAAATTGGTACCATTGTATTACACTGTACTAAACTAGAGTAAATTAGGTCAACATTTTGACCTTGACCTTTGACCTTCACCGTAAAATGACGTAAAACTTATTTCTTGTTTTACCTGTTCAAGGAGCCACTGTAGTTATTTTTTGCATGCCTTACTCTTCCCATTTAACATATCTCTAGGGTTTATAATTTGGGTGATTTTCATTCCAATTCTTTGCAAGTATGAAGTATGGATGTCCCTGATTCTAAATATGCTTGTGGTTTTGGAATTCGACCTCTGTGTGACCTTGAAAAAGGTCAATTGTGCACCGAATTTGCTGCTGCGGCGAGGAACGGCATTCTACGAAATCGCCCCCGTGGCGATTTTAAATGTCTAGTTATTATTATTATTTTTCTTAGCAAGATATCTCAATAACTAGAAGACTTAGGGTAAATCTAATTACATAGTCCGTTAGGGTATGTGACCTAGTTTCTGGGAAGTTAGGTCAAATTTTTATCTAGGTCAAAGTTCAAATTCTAGGTCAATTTTTTTAATTTCACAAATTTTCAATTTTCTTTTTTATCTTTCAATATTTCTTGCTATAAATATTTTTCTAGGTTTCTCTAAGTGTTTCAAACATTTTGCTAAATATATGTCTTGATAAAAAATGATCAGTTTTGAGAAATTTGACTTTAAAAAAATGTTGAATTTTAAAATGTTCCAAATCTATCAGAATTGGTATTAATTGAATAGGAAGTTTCCTCAAGATTTCGAATCTGAAAACAAAATTGAGATCCGACTTCCGGTTTAGAAGTTATGGGCTTTTGAAATCTCAAAAAAATCCCACCGCTGCCACCAAATTGTAACAATCTCTTTCATTAATATCAGATCTCAAAATGGTTTTGAGATAAACAATCTAAATCTGGAGTCTTGAATTGAACTTGTTCAATTTCTCCAATCTAGTTTTATTATGTTATTAGAATAAGAGTTATTTTATTTTTGTACTTTTAAGTTTTGTATTTTAAGTTGTTTTTTTAAGTTTGTATATTATGTTGGTGATTACTTTCATAAACAAATAAATAAATCAATTTACCAGAGAATCATTTCTGTAAAAAATGAATAGGTGTGAACAACTTGATGTTTGCTTACGTACTCATATCAAACAATATTCTTATTATACATAAATTGACATTCCGAAATAATGAAATTTCTTTTTTGAAGAAAATTCAATAAGTTTTACATCCAAGTCTGAAGCAAGAAAATATATATTCGTACATTTTTAAATTACGTTCGTATTTGATATAAAGGGAAGTAGACGATTCAAATTCACTCTATTTGGTTACAAAAGAAAGATACAAAATTTCAAATTACTTTACCTGTAAAAAATGAATAGGTGTGAACACCTTGATGTTTGCTTACGTACTGACGATAAAAAGAAAACCCGCCAAAGGAAGAAAATTTTGGCGGGAATTGATTTGATTGGCTGTTATAGAATTAAGCCATTTTAACCTTGGGTAAAAATAGCCACAATTCATTCCACAACCTCACAAAGTACTTTCTACTTGAGAGACAATAAATTACCACATGAAAATGACACAATTATTATTTTATTTTTAAATTCTTTATTATTAGACATTTCATGATTTATTTATTTGTTTATGAAAGTAATCACCAACATAATATACAAACTTAAAATAACAACTTAAAATACAAAACTTAAAAGTACAAAAATAAAATAACTCTTATTCTAATAACATAATAAAATAAAATAAAAATTTGGCGCTAGCTGTGATGCTCGTACACAATAGGTTACTGATGTTGAATAATTGTGAAACTGAAATACCCTGCAGGGACATATTCCCTTAGCATGGAAAAGTAAAAGGTGTGAAACACCCATATCCTATGGTGTACGAGCTTCAATTTAACCGCCAAGTCAAGAACACATACATGTATTGCATAATAAAATAAGCCTATGCTAAATGTTAAAATTCTTTTAACATACGTTGACTCACAGAAATTTTAGTTTCTAATGAAAAGTCTAAGTACGAGGGTTGTCCCAGAAGAAATGCACTATATGCTCTAACTTTCTTTAATATTCATCAATTTAGCTGAAATTTTGTGTATATAACAATTGAAGTTTTATCTCTTATATCCTGAAGTTTCAGCATCCAACATTAATATTAAGTCTTAATATGGTTGCTATAACAACATGGGGGTAGGGGTGGGCGGGGCAGGTACTAATTTTTATAATTATGAAAAGATCTAAAGTGTTATTTCATTAATATTTCTTTCCTTTAAATGGTCAAAATGTTTGGGAAATTGTTAAATTTATTCAGCATGATGTTAACCAAGTACGAATAATGACATTTAGCACTGTGATGCCATAATACCACATTTCAATAGTCACGAATTCAAATACAGTCACAGTCAAGAAATTGCAAAAATAGCTGCAATTCTCTCCTGATAACAGAAGGCCTTGCGTTTGGTGGCCTAATTTCATACTTCATTTGGACTCACAGCCACGTAAAACAATACTACTATGAAGAAAGTATATGAGGAGTATATACCAGATAGAACTACAATCATGGGGTGGCAGAAGAGATTTAAAAGAGACGATTTGACCCTGTATGACAACTCCAAACATGGGAGGCAAAAACTCCACAAGTCACAGTGGAAGAAATTGCCGAGAGTGTTTGACCTGACAGGCATCAAAAGTACATAACACACAAAGGGCAATATTTTGAGAAAATGTGAAATGCGACACTGCAATATACATCCATTAAATCTAGGATGCGCTCATAGTAATTTAGTATCTTAAAATGTATTTTTGAGCATACGTCTTATAGCTACACCAAATGGTATATGTTGATTAATTATTTCATATTTTCAATTTTTTATTCCTTTTGTCGTGACTGTATAACCTGCCCCGCCCTACCCAAACTCACCAACTTGATTTTATTATAACATCAATATAGTTTTATCAGTCAACATGAAATTTTTTAGAATAATCAAAATGTCTCTAAGGAACATTTACTGAAAATTTCATGGAAAAATATCAATTATTGATAAAGTTAGAGCATATAGTGCATTACTTCTGGGACAACCCTCGTATTGTAAATAAGCATCTGACTTCCAATCGCCATGATTCTGTATCAATTCCCCTGGTATATTGGCTCTAAATGCCCATGTTGCCCCTCCCCTCCTACAACTATGCCCACTATATAACCTTGGATTATATCCTAAACAAAGGAGTTTTTCTCTATGTTTTTCTGTGAAAGAAGTAGTCGTGTAAGTTGTGAGCTTATTATTTCTACTGGGTAAAAGAAAGGCAGGATCATTATCCCATCGAACGAAGTTCGGAGGGATATAGGGAACGCCTCCGTCCGTCCGTCCGTCCGTACGTACGTCCGTCCGTACATCCGTCTGTCCGTCCATCTGGGCAATAACTCAAATACCGTTGGCCCGATTTTATTCATATTTTGTACACATATACCCTATGGGAGTAGAAGTTCTGCTCGAAAGCAGATTTTTAAAATGGCCGCTCATTTAAAAATGGCGGCCATTTTAGTGCCGATTTTAAAGTAATTTAGGTGCAATATGTAAAACTATAATAGCAATATGTTTTAAATGTAAAAAAATTAAATAGGACATTAATAAAGCTAGAAATGTAGATTTAATAGAAGCACATGGCAGCCATTTTGAAAAATGGCGGCCTTTACTCATTATTTTTCGAAAAGTAGTGGAGCGATTTTGTTCATATTTGGTATGTGAATACTATAAGCATGGCACACTGTCTAATGACACATTTGGTAGAAGGTGGCCATTTTGAAAAATGGCCGCCATTTTAACGTATTTTACTATAACTCGAAAAGTGCTGGAGCGATTTTGTTCATATTTGGTATGTGAATACTATAAGCATGGCACACTGTCTAATGACACTATTGGTAGAAGGTGGCCATTTTGAAAAATGGCCGCCGTTTTTAACGTATTTTACTATAATTCGGAAAGTAGTGGAGCAAATTTGTTCATATTTGGTATGTGAATACTATAAGCGTGGCACACAGCCTAATGACACCTTTGGTAGAAGGCGGCCATTTTGAAAAATGGCCGCCATTTTACAATTTTTATTATAACTCGAAAAGTAGTGGAGCGATTTTGTTCATATTTGATATGTGAATACTATAAGCATGGCACACTGTCTAATGACACTATATTGGTAGAAGGCGGTCATTTTGAAAAATGGCCACCATTTTAACGTATTTAACTATAACTCGAAAAGTAGTGGAGCGATTTTGTTCATATTTGGTATGTGAATACTATAAGCATGGCACACTGTCTAATGACACTTTTGGTAGAAGGTGGCCATTTTGAAAAATGGCCGCCATTTTAACGTATTTTACTATAACTCGAAAAGTACTGGAGCGATTTTGTTCATATTTGGTATGTGAATACTATAAGCATGGCACACTGTCTAATGACACTGTCTAATGGTAGAAGGTGGCCATTTTGAAAAATGGCTACCATTTTTGCTATATACTTTGTTTGTAAATATTCCAGCCATGGCTGTTCGATGGGATTCGCTACGCTTTGGCGTTGCCGTTGTTCTGGTTATAGTTTGTAGTCAAAGGCCCTTAATGATATACTGATCAAGCTAAATACTTAGCCATTATGTCCCTATCATTGAATATATGCCTGAGGTCTGACGTCAATATAGCCCGAGCTTGCGAGGTTGTTTTACATACCTAATTGTTGTATTACATACCTAAAGTACATTTTACATTACATTTCATGAATATAATATGTAGAAATGCGTGAAAAAAGACAAAAGTTCTTTGTTTTCATGTTATATCAATGACGTCACATGTCTGTGTGCGATTGGAATATGTAAGAAATGAAACGTGACGTCATACGATTGTCATGGTAAAAAGTTTGGCGGCTATACAGGAATATATAGCCGTCCTTCAGCTCCATTGACTTCCATACAAATGCTTCGCTAGGTATGTAATACTTTCTGATATAAACTGAGATCTTCATATTTTCAGGCAACATGAGTATGTCAGGGAGGACAAAAAGATCTTTGTTCAGTGGCGTGACAATAAGACAGTGACAGTACTTTCAACACTAGGGAATGCCTCTACTTCTGACTATGTGAGGTAAGCCATTATATCCATCATGCAATATCACAAACTATATGTTGTGTACAAGCTCTGAAAAAAATTTGCATTTATTCTTTTAAGTATAGATGGCATCTATGCTATCCATGCTTGACTCACTTTGAAATGTGTTAGACACATGACAGTGACCATTGACGATGTAAATTAATGTATTAGGTGAATTGAATAGTTTCCTATAAACAATAAACAATAAACCAACCCATAGAATAGAGATTTATTAAAACTAAACTTGTAAACTAATTATTCTGATGTATTATTTTTGCTTATAGTCGTACAGTGAAAGTCAATGGAGAGTGGCGCAGGCACATTGTCCGTCGGCCTGGTGTTGTCCGCATGTACAATGAAGGAATGGGTGGGGTCGACAAATCTGATCAGCTGATAGGATTGTAAGTATTTTTTTCTCATGTTTTATTCTTTAAGGTTACATGTTTAAAAGCACTTGTTATGTTCATGATAATTTTTTGCTATTTATTAAAGAATATGTATCATGTTTAACATGTTTCAGCTGATACGCAGGCCAGCTGCGCGCTACACTAAATAAGAAAATTTAATTTTCAAATCACGCTTGAATTTCCCGGGGAATCGTTCAACGAGACTCCGCAAGATTTCTGGAGAGAGCTCTCTCTTTTGGAGGCATGACCCACCCCATACAAGGAACTAATGTCGTGCCATTTTAGTTTCAAAAACGAGTCTTTTCTCGACATTTTGGTGTATAGAACATTATTTTTCTTCAACGGGAAATAAGTTTTTAGAAGGCTCAAAGAAGGCTGGTACGTTTTGAGTGATAGATTTAGGGTAAGTCTGCAAAAGCGTATCACAACCGGGCCATTAAAGATTGGGGCTGAATGTTGACTTGATTTTCTTCAAAATAAATCGTATTTTTTGTAATTTAAAACAGAATTAATGTTCCCCCCGGTCAATGTAGCGATATTTAACAAATAATCGGAGGTAACCCAACTTCCGGTTTCAGGAATTATCGAATATTTCTAGGAAAAAGATGAAAAATAATGATGAATTCCATCATAATTTTTTTTTATTTGTGTTTATTTTAGGTGTAACACTGTCTTGGGGCGATTAATGTTGACTTATAGCTGGTTACTGATATCGACTACATTTTGAAGGTAATTTTTTGTAAAATCTCATTAGTAGTAATGTGTGCACCCAGTGTAGACTCTTTGAATTGCATCAAGCCTTACCTGTATCATGTCACAGTTATTCATTTTGGTCTGTTTGTGTCAGTGAGAGCAGCAGGCCCGTAGCCAGAATTTTCCAAGGGGGGTTCACTTTTCCAAAAAATTCTAGGGGGGTTCACTTTGGCAAATTTGGCCAAAAATCACTCAAAAAATAGTCAGAATGTTGAAAAACTGCATGATTTTGAAAGAAATTTTGGCCAGGGGGGGGGGTTCGCCCGAACCCCCCGAACCCCCCCCCCCTGGCTACGGGCCTGAGCAGATTTGTGATAATCATGACCATTGAGATTTGGACACTGGATTCCGGACGAATAGGATTTGGACGATTGGGTTTCGGACACATGGGATTCCATAGCTAGGCCCGGGGCGACATGTACAAAAGAGCCGGGAACTTGACTTGATTTTTTCATACATGTTCCTGGGCCTGTGGGATTGAATTCTGACAACTGAAATTCAGACAACTTTGAATCAGATCATTAGTGTATGGACCCATGTGATTCGGACCAATCAGATTCAGACCATTGCGATTCGAACCAATGTGGCAACCCTATTATAATCAGTTGCTGTACCATTTTTATTTTTTGCATGCAATTTAATTTCACCCAAATACCAATGGTGGTATAAAATTGCATTAATTCTGACAACTTAGAATTGAACCATTGGGATATGGACCAATGGGATTTGAGCCAATCGGATTTGGACCATTGCGATTCAAACCTATATGGCAACCCCATTATAATCAGTTGCTCTACTCCCAGTATTTTTTTGCATGCAATTAGTTACACCCGACTCCCAATAATGGTAAAATCGCAAAAGATAATTGTGGCGATATTTGCCAAATAAAGCCCCGGTGTAATATTTATACACTGTGTACTATACAATTTGATTACTGTACATTATTGAACTATTGCTTGTGCCATAGGCATTACTTTTAAAACTTCAGGGAGTCTAAGGGTTACTTAGGTTTAAAAATCTTGAAGATTCAAAGAATAGGCCAAGTCAAATTTTAGCTTTTGAAATTTGCAAAACTTATGTCAGTGAAATTGTGATTTCTCATAATTTGCAACATTGAATTGCTTCAAACATACCGTATACCGGGAAAACAATATTGTTTTTTTCCAAAATAACTTACAACTAAGACCTGGGAGAAACAGGACTTTCCCTCAAATTGAATGGAAATTGGTGTTACACTGATTGATGTTAAGTACAGGGGTGTAGTCAGGATCCAAAAATAAGTGAGGCAAATCAAAAAAATTCACTTTCATAAGACTTTAAAATATTCAGTTTCATTTTAAGGATCAAGTTGACTCAAGAGTCAATATCTATAGTGAATATACAATACATGTAATATGTGCCTGTACCAACATCAAATGATGCTTCCACTGATGGTTTATTTTACATGATGTTTCATAGATATAGTATTCATTTTCAGATATGCTTTGACCAATGCTAGGATTCAAGCTGTGTTGCATTATGGAGCCCAAGATCCAGTTGCTGTGTACAGAGTGCTGAGGGGCTGCTTGTCTTTGAACATATATGCTGAGTGCAAGGTAAATATTCCATTATCCTAGTATTTAAAATGTGAAGGTCGAAAGGTAGGTTTACAAATCTTTGTGATTCAGAGAATAGTGAAATTTAAACTAATGAAATCTGCAAAATTCATGGTAGTGAAATTTTGATTCCTCAAGATTCGCAGAATTGCATTGCGTCAAAATATACTGGGAGAATACTTTTGATCTTCTGAAATAACCTACCACTAATCTGGGAAAAACAGTGATACATAGTGATTTATGTAAAGTGCAGAGGTGTAGCCAGGATCCAAAAATAGTGAGAGAAATTGAGACAACAAGTTTTATGTATTCAGAGTTTCATTTCAAATACAATATCTAGTGCAGTGAATATAAAATACATGTTTAACTTGTGCCTGTACCAATGGCAAATGATGCTTCTACTTGGCTTTATTTTACATGATTTTTCATTTGTATTGTATCCATTGAAGAGAGAAAAGTGAAAGTTAAATTTGTGAAATCTGGAAAGTGGCAGTGAAATTAAAATTTCCCAAAATTTGCAAATTTGAATACTGTTTTTCTAAATAATGGTACAGGTCTTCCCCTGAAATTGAATAGGAATTAGTGATACATAGCGATTGATGTAAAGTGCATGGGTGTATCCAGGATCCAAAAATAAGTGAGGCAAAATGAAAAAAGCACTATTCATGGGCATTTCACATATCCCCTACCCTTTGCATTCGTTTGACTTCACTTCGTAAAAGAGAGCTTCGTCTTCACTCTTTCAAACTAAAATAAATCTGTGAACTCACCGCGCCAATCAGTGTTCGTCGGCCAAATTTGACCGACGTTCTATATATGGTCATTCATTCTGACGTCATCGTTGAGCCCGGAATTGACCAATGACATGCGCATATTTAATTAGAACGCATTTGGCGTGTGTTTCTTCAAGCTCGCTGAATGGTGGAAGAAAGGTCAGCGCATAGGTCAGAAGTGATTTATTACTCAAACTGTCACCGGTACCCGTCGTGAGGGCGGGGCTACTAAACTGTAATATGGTCTCTACTAGGCAGAGTGTAGTTTAACTAGACTCTGCACGCAGGGTACATATCCCCAGTTTCATTTTAGAGTCAAAATAAGTCAATGTCTAGTGAATTTGTGCACGTGATGATGCTTCTACTCCATGTACTATGCTTTATTTCACGTGGTGTTTCATAAGTATAGCGTTCATTTTCAGCTATGCTTTAACCATTGCTGAGATGCATAACGTGTTGCATTTGGGGCTGAAGATCCAGCTGCTGTGTACAGAGTGCTGAGGGGCTGCTTTTAACATCTCTGCTGAGTGCAAGGTGAATATGCCTGCTAGTTAAAATATGAACATTAAATATACTTTGGTCAGTTTGTCAATTCTAAAGAAATTCTATGAAAGGAGTACAAAAATGGACACAAAATGATAGAATGCTTCAAACAAGATTGTGCTATCAGCATTCCATTTTAGTCTTTATTCTTATCTTCTTTCTTCTAAAAAGTCTATTATAGTTTTTGTAGCAAAAAATGCAGTTTCCTAAATAAATTTGATTAAATTTTGTTGTATACTATAATATTATCCATTAGACTATGTATCAGATAATTTTTTGAGAATAATTAAGCCTGTCAGTGATAAAATTTATTTATCAGAACATTTCCTGAAAACTTATTAAAGCATATTCTGTCATTTCAAGTATCACCCAAATCAGTATGTTGTTTTTCCAGTTACTGAAATGCAAGACAACAAGTCTAATGAGATGCAACAAGTATACTGAACAGCAGAATAAGAATTGAGTGATTACAACTATGACATGGACTTTAAAAAACTGAACTGTTTATATATCAATCATTCTTTACTTGTATACCCATCCAAATTCCATTGCACAAAAAAGAGAGGTGCTGTTTACTCATTCTTAAAGAGAAAGTTATTAAGAAGCTACTACTTATAGCAATAGTTTTGCATTAAGCTCCTACAATAGGTTTGTTCAATAAATTGTTTCGACAATGTGTAACTACACAAATATGTTTATCGACATGGAAGTATTTTGCATTTGTAATCATTGTAAGAGTAATTAGAGGATCAGATGCAAAATTACATCCATGCAATGGGTTCTTGAAAGTATTTATGCAAGTGAAGAATATGGTCAATATGTGTAGATTCAATGATCAATCAAGATATTTAATATAGCAAACCAAACAATCAGAGAGGGAAATGATGATGTGTTGGAACAGATTATTTGTTATTCACCACATACAAAGCCTATCAAACTTAAATAGTGCAATTATTTAGTTTTTTCATGTTTTATATGCTATTGATCTGTTTTAATTGAAAGTCATATTTGACTTACTTAATGATGTTTCAATATAAATATATTACTTTTTATATAAACTAATCTATCTTTAAGTTGAATTTTGGGGACCCAAATGTATAACTAGATTTTTCATTTATCGTCAGCATATGGAAATATCTCTATGTATTTATTTTTCATGAAACTTATACTGTTAATATATTTTTACAATTATAATTCTATTGAAACTAAATCCTGCTGTGTTGTAACTTATGCTGATCATAAATCATTGGAAAAAACTAGTTAGATTGGACTGTAGGCCCAGTGATGAATGAAGACATGACCCATATGATACTAGATGTTGACATGGTTGGTGTATAGTCCTCTATAGTTTCCATTATTTGTGAATAACCATGGTCTAGGGCCAAGACTAAATACCATTTGGAGTTCTGAACTTCTGACAAGACAATATCTGATCATCTAAAAAGTTCATGTAGATCTCATTGGTTGAGGTTGGTATGGAAGTCACTTTTACTTCCTTATTTTCCAGAGCCAATGTTATTTCAATCGGAGTTTTTATCAAAATTGATAAAAGTTTTACTCAATCTGATGATTTTGTCTAAATCTGAAAAATCTATTTTGCCCGAAGCCCAAGTTATTCAGTTTATAAGAAAATGGACAAAGTGAATTTAGAATTATCAGACAATAGCAGATAATTTTGATAACTTGTCGATTATTGATAATTATCGAATTTATTGCTAATAGGAATACTATCAAAATTATCAGTACCAGCGATAATATTAACTTTATTGATAATGCTGATTTCTTGCGTGCCCTGTAAAAAAGTTACAAATATCGCTAAATTATAATCATAATTATTTTAATTAATTTTAGATCATAGCAGTAAAAATCATATCAGTATTACAAAAAAAGTATTCAATATGATCAAACAGGACTACTCTGCGACTTGAAAACCAATATGTTGGGGAAAATATTATTCTGATCCTAGACCTGCAAGAATACATAGTAATCTCTTGAAAGCCCATGATTTGAAGAAAGAAAACAAGGCATACTTTGACTTTCAGAAGGCATTCGACACAGTTCAACTGTCTATATTCTGGCGTTTTCATTATCTTCAGTGTTAAAATAACAATGCGTACCCTATCCTGTATAAAGTGTTCCTCTAATCATTAAATTAAACGCAGATTGAAGAAGTTATTCAGGAAAAAAATTCTTAATCGGGTTGTTCTCACTTTCTTCGTCGGCCGCCATATTGAATTTTTCGAAAAATGATAAAATATCCGAGGGAAAAAGCGTATCATAGCCGGGCCATCTGAAATGAGGATGTTTTTCCAAGTTATTCTGATTCATTGGGATTGTTGCTATGTTTCTGTGAAAAAATAATTTCTGTTTCACTTAAAACATCGACGAACTTCATAAAAAACAAGTCTCAATTTTTCGAAATATTTTTTTGATCGCCAACCACACTTGATACGATCGATATATTTACAAATATTTGGGCTTAAAATATGCTTCAATTCATTCTTAAGACGTATCTTATAGGAATTGTATTCATTGGTGATTATTTAGGGGTGATTTTAGAGCAAATAAATCATCGATCATTTCCGGAAGTAGAAGCTCAAAAATCATGCGCAGAAAAACAAAAGTAAAGACATTTCTCTGACCTGCCGAGCGAGTGGTTTTATTTCTCGAAATTAAAGCTCCTGTTTTGTTCATGTGCTACTTTTATATATCATCTTTAACATTTGGTTTTAGAAATTGGTGTTGTGTCAATGGAGTATAAACTTTAAGGTTCAATTCGGTTTGCATATTTTCAGGTACAACATCATTAGGAGAAGTCTGAAGTGGTGGAAAGTGTTTTTTTCCATATGGTAGACACATCAGTGGTAAACTCATTTATTATATTCCAAGAGCTGCAGCATAAATTCCCAGATGTCCCTGAGCTTCAACGACCATATTGTAAGTTTTCTCCTTGTTAAATACATGTATTTATAAAACCTCTAAGCCTATCAAGTATGATAGCATGATAGAAAATTCTTTCTTTTATTATGTCCCCACCACATAGTGTGGCGCGTCCGTCCGTCTGTTTGTCTGTCTGTCTGTCTGTCTGTCCCTCCGTCTGTCCGTTCATCCGGCAGTTTTCTCCAAAACCGCTACAGATATCACCTTCAAATTTATAGGGATAACTTATAAGTGCGTACAGATGTGGATGAAAAAAATTTAACTCGATACCTACTTCCTGTCAGCCATTTTGAAGTTAAATGCTAAAATCCTTGTCTGCAAACTTTAAGAAAAACGGCTTCACAGTTGCTTTAAAAAATTTAATATCTTGTTCAGCTCACTTCATTCTACACCTGATAAGGTTTTGGACCTGTTAGCTCAGTCATGTCAGCCATTTTGAATGTCTTAAGAAAAGTTAGTGCGCAATAATACAAAGTATCATATTGAATGGTGTTTTTGAGTTTTCATACTTTAACTATTTAGTAGCTTTATAAATAATTTCAGGTGTACTTTGTTGTAAAAGCCTATGTTATTGTTAACAGTGGTTATATGTAACAATTTTGTAAAAGGAAATTAGCAAAAACACATAATCAATTTTTCATTGTCGGCCATTTTGGATTTTTCCGTCCTAAAATCTTGTCTGTAAAGTTTTGTCTACGCGTTTTCAGGTGAATCGTTTGGTAGGTCAATTTCAAATTTTCAGGGATGATTCTTAGTATGAAAATCTAGATCTGTTTAGTATTTGGGCGTTCTGGGTAAATGTCAAGGCAGCCATTTTGGATTTTCCGTCTTAAAAATCTTGTCTGTAAAGTCTTGTCTACGCATTTCCAAGTGAACCGTTTGGTAGATCAATTTCAAATTTTCAGGGATGATTCTTAGTATGAAATTCTAGATCTGATTAGTTTTAAGGCGTTCAGGGTAAATGTCAAGGCAGCCATTTTGGATTTTCCGTCTTAAAATCTTGTCTGTAAAGTATTGTTTACGTATTTCCAGGTGAACCGTTTGGTAGATCAATTTCAAATTTTCAGGGATGATTCTTAGTATGAAAATCATAGTTTTTTGACATTCTGGATAAATGTCAAGGCAGCCATTTTGAATTTTCCGTCCTAAAATCTTGTCTGTAAAGTCTTGTCTACGCGTTTTCAGGTGAACCGTTTGGTAGATCAATTTCAAATTTTCAAGGATGATTCTTAGTATTAAAATCTTGAACTGATTAGTTTTTTGACATTCTGGGTAAATGTCAAGGCAGCCATTTTAGATTTTCCATTCTAAAATCTTGTCTGTAAAGTTTTGTTTACATGTTTTCTGGTTAACTGTTTGATGGATGAATTTCAAATTTTTTTTGGGTGGTTCTTAGTATGAAAATCTAGAACCAAATAACTTTTGGGCATTCTGGGTAAATTTTAAGGTGGCCATTTTGGATTTTCCGTCCTCAAATTGTGTTGGTAAAGTCTTGTCTACTTATTTTCAGGATAACCATTCGATTGGATCACCCATTGGTGGGGACATTTTGTACACATTTGTGTTCTTGTTGTTATTCTTTTATTGTTAGATTTTGACTCATTTGATTTAGTTTCATTTTACTATAAAGCACGAAGGAAAGTCCATTTATAGTATGTTTACATATCAGATATTTCTTCCCAGGTGATTGAACTTAGGGACACCAAAGTTTGTATGGTGATAGGTGTCTAGTAGGAAACCTAAATTGTTATTGCAGCAAACACCAATTATTTTTGCAATTAAAAAAATTCGATTCAATTTGAAAATAATATGTTTTTATATATACCAGAGCTTTTGGGTATGACTGTTGCGAATGTCTGAATGGATGGAGGTGGTGTGAAAGTGGTTTAATATTTCATCTTTGCCTTGTTAAATGTATTTATTCCATAGTTAGCATGATATTCATTGGATAACATGTGAAAATAAAAACGGTATTTTTGTAATCAGTGGTAAAATATGATATTTTTGACAAATTTTCACT
The DNA here is from genome assembly GCA_903813345.2 of Owenia fusiformis. Lineage (NCBI taxonomy): Eukaryota > Metazoa > Annelida > Polychaeta > Sabellida > Oweniidae > Owenia > Owenia fusiformis. Next base: position 38,862 of record CAIIXF020000027.1, read on the forward strand.
TAACCATAGCACACGGTTTTTTAGCCATGACATACGACGTCGTATGCGATGGTTAATGGATTTTTGCTACTTCAGACTCAAAACGAGGCTAAGTGTCAACATCGTTTGGAAAATTCGAATTAAATGACTTAATTTCCGACAATTGTGATGATGACTTTAACTATGGAATAAAAAGAACATCCTATGATTTACTCGTGATATGATTTTAATCCACTCATGGATATTGATATCTGCACTCTCTCGCTACGCTCGCTCGTGCAGATATCATATCCATTCGTGGATAAAAATCATATCACTCATAAATCATAGGATATCCCCTATTAATGTATTATTCATGCTTGATTCAATAAAAAAAAAAAAAAAAAAAAATTAAAAAATTTTTTTTTTTATAACACTCCAGGCTATGGTCAGCTCAAGTGTAGAGAGGAGTTGGTGAGACAGTTTGCCCATATAGAGCTGAATGAGGAGGTACCAAGACCCTGTTGTATAGCTCCTAGAGTTGACCCAAGTCCCCATTTGCCAGTCCATAGTGGCATGTCTTGTAACTGTTGCCTGTGCTACGCAAATCACAAAGTGGAGAGAAAATCCCAGTGGACATGTAGTAATAGAAACTGTGAAGGCAACTTGTGCCTTAACTCAACAAGAAACTGCTTCTACAACTACCACATCAATCATTAGAAAATAAAAGTGACAATTGGAAAACAAACAAAAACAAAGCTCAGTGAAAGATATCAACTCATAAATATAATGCACATCTTTGGATTACTGATTACTGGATTACTGGTATCATGATACAGCTGTAAATTGCAGTAAATGTACAGTGTATCTATTGAAACAGTATCAAAACCACAAGTGTATTTTGTTTCACAGGAAACTTACCTGAGAACCACAAAAATAGAGAAATCTTCAGAATTCTCTTAATATTCTGCAACTGAAATCACCATTTGCCGCTACAAATTTACCACTACAGTGCAATTATTATGGCCACACTTGGATTTTATTTTACTAATATGTAAACATATGTTATCAGAAAGCCATGTTACCAGAGACCATCTAGCTATAATTGTATGCATGATAAGGCGGACACAATGTTCATTTATTTATTCAATGCCTTTGTAAAACAATGCATGCACACTGTATATAGCGTATAGTGCGTACATGTATCTTATTGTTTCTCGTATATGACGTTTCTCGTATATGACAATGTATCATGATACACATCATATTGTGGCATACTGTATCATACTGTATCATGATAACACTAACTGACACTTACATAAAGCAACATTACCATAGAAACAGTTTTCTGTGGTCTTCTTGTTATCGCGTGAACACTGTTGATTACAATTTATTTACATATTGTGGAGGTTATGTTGTTATTTATAGATTACAAATGGGAAAATATGTGATATTTTAATCGATTTTTATTGCACCCTAAGGTGCTATATTGTAATCAGTTTGCCGGGCGGGCGGGCGTCCCGAAAAATCTTGTCTACAGGTTTCCAGCCAAACCGTTTGAGGGATTCATTTGAAATTCTCAGTGATGTTTCTACCTATGAAAGTTTAGAACTGATTAGTTTTTATCGCACCCTAAGGTGCTATATTGTAATCAGTTTGCCGGGCGGTTGGGCCGGTGTCCCGAATAATCTTGTCTGCAGGTTTCCAGTCAAACTGTTTGAGGGATTCATTTGAAATTCTCAGGGATGTTTCTACCTATGAAAGTTTAGAACTGATTAGTTTTTCGGCATCCTGGGTAAATGTTAAGGCGGCCATTTTGGATTTTCCATTCTAAAATCTTGTCTGTCAAGGCTTGTCTACAGGTTTCCAGCCAAACTGTTTGAGGGATTCATTTGAAATTCTCAGGGATGCTTCTACCTATAAAAGTTTAGAACTGATTAGTTTTTCCGCATCCTGGGTAAATGTTAAGGCGGCCATTTTGGATTTTCCGTCCTAAAATCTCGTCTGTCAAGGCTTGTCTACAGGTTTCCAGCCAAACCGTTTGAGGGATTCATTTGAAATCCCCAGGGATGTTTCTACCTATGAAAGTTTAGAACTAAGTTTTTTGACTTTCTGGATAAATGTTAAGACGGCCATTTTGGATTTTACGTCCTAAAATTGTGTCTGTGAAGTGTTGTTTAAAAAATAAAAAAGAATTTCCCATTGAGAGCAATGTTAAATTAAAACATTTTTTTTAGAAATAACTAAATGGTCAATCTTTCCAATTTTCACATATTTTGTAATACATCAGTATATCTTTTACCAGGATTTTTTTCAGGAAAATATGAATTGTAGAAAAAAAAGCTGATACACTGTGAAGTAATACCTTAAAACGTGTCTCTTGAGGGTTGTTTAGAGGTTTCATGGATTCATCCTAAAATTTGAGAGATGTTTCTATGGAAAGTTTAGAACTGATTAGTTTTTAGGCAGTCTGGGTGAATGTTAAGGTGGCCATTTTGAATTTTCCTGCCCGAAAAGTGTATTCTGTTCAAGGGTGTGATTCTGTTCACCCTGTGGCCTATTTGGCATTCTGGGTAAATGTAAAGGTGGCCATTTTGGATTTTCCATCCTAAAATCTTGTCTGTCAAGGCTTGTCTACAGGTCTCCAGCCAAACTGTTTGAGGGATTCATTTGAAATTCTCGGGGGTGTTTCTACCTATAAAAGTTTAGTACTGATTAGTTTTTCGGCATTCTGGGTAAATGTTAAGGCGGCCATTTTGGATTTTCCGTCCTAAAAACTTGTCTGTCAAGGCTTGTCTACAGGTTTCCAGCCAAACCATTTGAGGGATTTATTTGAAATTCTCAGGGATGTTTCTACCTATGAAAGTTTAGAACTGATTAGTTTAAATCGTGTCTGTGAAGGCTTGTTTTAAAAAATAAAAAAGAATTTCCCATTGAGAGCAATGTTAAATTAAAACATTTTTTTTAGAAATAACTAAACGGTCAATCTTTCCAATTTTTACATATTTTGTAATACATCAGTATATCTTTTACAAGGAGTTTTTCAGGAAAATCTGAATTGTAGAAAAAAGCTGAAACACTGCGAAGTAATACCTTAAAACGTGTCTCTTGAGGGTTGTTTACAGGTTTCATGGATTCTTCCTAAAATTTTAGAGATGTTTCTATGGAAAGTTTAGAACTGATTAGTTTTTAGGCAGTCTGGGTAAATGTTTAGGTGGCCAATTTTCCATCCCGAAAAGTGTATTCTGTTCAAGGGTGCGATTCTGTTCACCCTGTGGCTTGTTCCATATTATTATATAGAAAAGAACCACATACGATATTTCCAATTATTAATTTAATTTAGATTAAATTTATTTATATAATCACTAATTAGTAAAAACTACAGGGTGCTTCATGATGACCATACCCCCTTTACAATCCACGTAAGCCCATATGACACTATGATCTACAATTATTTTTAAGCTTCTGCATGCACAGACCATTATGGCCTACAACTCTCCTTCTAGGCCTACACATCATTTTAAAGCTGATTCAATTCTTGAGTACCTGGCCCAAATAGTGACATGACTCCTGGATTAACATTTATTTTCACTCATTTTATTTTCACTTATTTTATTCTCACTCATTTTATTTTCACTTATTTTATTTTCACTCATTTGCTTGTTTTACATCTTCTAGTCCAGTCCTGCAGAGCATTAATTACAAAAGATGCATTCCTTGATTCAACATTTCCCTATATATCTTCAGCAACCATAAACTCTAGGGTTTTGATAATTTCTGGGTCTTGTCTTATCCTGGGCAATGGGGGGGTGAGGGAACTCTAGGAGGTTGTTTCAGAATATGGGGGTGGGGGTGAGGGAACCCTAGGATGTTGTTTCCGAATATGGGGGAGGGATTGAAGGAACTCTTGGATGTTGTTTCAGAATAGGGGGGAGGAATTGAGGGAACTCTAGGAGGTTGTTTCAGAATATGGGGGGGATTGAAGGAACTCTTGGATGTTGTTTCAGTATATGGGGGAAGGGTTGAAGGAACTCTAGGATGTTGTTTCAGAATATGGGAGGGGGTTGAGGGAACTCTAGGATATTGTTTCCATGGGTTATTTATTGAAGCACCCTGTACTATCTACTTGTATCCATAACAACTGATGTTAAGATGATGCTTGTGAAGGAAAATCAAAATGTTTTAAATTATCATTATATATATATTGTTATTTGTCATACATTTGCAGTATTTAAAAATGGTTGATGGGATTTTGGAATCCATTGTAGGTCTTTCTGTACATTGTGAAATATAGAATTCATGTGAATTTTGGAACTTTTTCAACATCTTATTCTCGATTAAATGTTTCAAAAACATGTTCGCATAGTGTAAGAATGGGAAGGCAAGAGACGCATGATATTATTTTTTATTATTATTCAGTGAATCAAATTTTTGAAACAACGTTTTCTTTGTCAACTTGTACAGTGAATATTGTCATGGTTATAATATGTACATGTACAAAACAATTCTCATAGAATTATTTGTTGAAATGTTTTGTCATGCAACTATTTGTAGAAATCTCATTATTTACAATACAAATATGACAGACATCTCATTATCACACCAGAATAGCCTGACAACGGTAAAGTCAGATACCGTTGTCGCAAATGGTGGACATAACCGTCGCTTCAACTGTTTAATTACTTGGTCCTCATTTCATGGGATTTTATCGTGGCTAATTCTGTGTATGTATTACTAAGACACTTTGATTGATTGTTGTTCCAAAGGGATTTAGTCTAGGTGCTCTATTAAACATACAGTCCATGAAAATCTAATTGAAGTGACGGTTATGTCTGCCATTTTTGACAACGGTATCTGACTTTACTAATGTCAGGCTGTTCCAGTGTGATTATTTTGACTAAGAAACATTTATAAAATGTTTTTGTATCCATGTATTTTAAAATTGCTACTTTTGAGATCAATAAGTATTATGACAAACTACAATTGTTTTTTCATTGGGAGGTGTGTTAAAACGTCTATTTTTGGTGAATGGAGTAGAATAGCTAGTTTTTCAGTATATAAATTTTTATGTAACCACCAAAAAGTGGTGACATATTGTTTATAGTCTCCATTTTTTGTGACGGAGGTTGGCTGACCGCACTTGGTGTCTGTAGCTAGTGGTGGTGACATTTTGCATGTTAATGCCTTGTTAATTTATTTATTTCATAATATATGTACCTACAAATATACAATGAATTTAATACAAATATACAATGAAAAGCAAAGTATGGTGGATTGCAGTTGCGAGTATATGCCATTTACATTTTCTCAGCATAATATGAGGTTATATAATGGTTGATTCTGTATATCGTGTTTATACTCAAGTGAGTATATGCATGGGCTTTCAAGAGCTGTTGAAAGCCCATTGTATATGATATATTTTGCAGTGACCGAGTGAATATATCATATACTCACAAGAGTATAACGATATACAGAATCAACCATTTTATGATCTTATATCCCACCCTAAATCTAAATTGAGCAGTTGTATATCAAGTCGAAGCGTTGTATACGCTGCCCAGGAGTTGTATTCGCTATCCATGAGTTGTATATCATTGTCAGACTTGTAGCCTATACGATGAGTGTTGGTTTTATATTGCAGTTATGCAATGCTTTTATACAATCATAAAAAGCACTTAGTGTGGGATAAAATACAATATGTGCCATCATTGATGTAATCTTGGTCAAATGTCTGCAAAAAAATTGTGAATTGTTCTTTGAATATTTATGACCACTTTAACACGGACTTGCAGAAAGTGTGTGTGCATTTACCTTAGCAGGGTCATGTAGAAAATATATAAACATTAAAAGATGAATTATTCTGTATACAAATATACATAAGGTGACGTGTTGAGATAGATTAGCAATAATTTAATAAATTCAGTACAAACATTTCAAATTCGATTGTTATTATATTTAGAATATTACACTTGGCCATATTCTAAGAATAAGATACATAGGCCCCGGGAACATGTTTAATCGAGTCGACATATGCATTAGATTTGTCATGAATGTTTGCATTCTCTTGTAAATGGCAGTCTTGTAAGGGCCCACAATTTCCATTCTAGAATGTATAAGTTGGACTGGAATTTCTGATTACATGGAGCATATATCATAAAAAAGATTTCGGTGGATCATGTATTAATATGTGATTGGTTACCATAACAACTAGAGGCTTTCTTTGACAACAAAGAAAATCAAGTCATAGTGAAATGCGATAACTGTAAATGTATTGAAATTCAAAATAATGACATATTTTATTTTTTAATCGATTTCAAAGATTTCAAAACATATTTACAAACGAATCGTGCAGGACGTTTTGGCATTTTGAAAGACGTTAACTACTCGAGTTGATCTTTAATCCAAAACACATTTACTTGTACGTTTTAGGACAATGTTATTATATAATGATTATATCATCAGTTATTTAATAAAATCCACCGTACCATTTGGGGAGTCACGTTGATATCTTGAATTTCATTTGTATGAGTAATATTTGTGTTATTGATCACGATGAGAACCAATGCTCTTCGCCAATTTTGCAGCATACGTTTGAAAAGTGTTGAATAGCATTACCGAGTCATGAAAAAAAGTTTATGACTTTTCTACTTGAAGTATTTGAAATTCATGATAATGATAATGATTGACTAATTCAACTCAATAATGGTCAATTTCAAAGATTTCAAAAATTATGGGTACAGTAAAACCTGTGTATAGTGAACATTCTTTGCCGAGAAAAAATGTTCACTGTTGGTAGGTGTTCACTACAGCAATGATTTGATTTCGCGGCATTTTGCCGTATTATTTTGACACTCTAGCGATAAATCTGATAAGGCTGATCATTTCAATTTTAATCCAATCTGTTTTTCCAATTGATCAGAATGAGAAAAATATTAAATTGGGTTTTAGCAGATCGAGGTAATAATAGTTAACCAGATTATCTCCAAAACAATCGATGCTAGACGAATATCCTGTCTTACAAAAACAAAGCTTAGTATTTAGAATTTTAATTAGTCACACCTGTTTCAACAGAAGATGAGATCAACATCTCTTATTGACCTTTTGATTATTTTTTGACAGGATAATTCGACTGATTTTGCTAAGATTTAGTGTTCACTGTTCACAGTAGGCAGGTGTTGACTTTAGGATTGTACTTTAACATGGGAGTCAATGGGAGAAAAGGGTTTTGCCGAAAAAAGTTCACTGTTGATAGGTGTTTACTAAAGAGATGTGTTCACTAACTCAGGTTTTACTGTATATAGCAAGACTTTATCTATTTAAGCTGATCAAATATTTTCAAAAACACATTTGTTGGAGCTATGTTATTGTGATTATATCAACGGATATTATATGCAATTCACGATAACATCCGGATTGTCGACGTTTATAGTTTGAATTTCACGTTTTATTGGGAGTAATAACTTCTGATACTGATTATAAGTTGATTATATCAGCGGTTATAATATACAATTCAGGATAAGATCGAGGGTGTCGACACTCATGTTTTGAATTATGCGTTTTATTGATATTAAAATTTATTTTATTGATTCATGATAAGCTTCAGAGCTCTTCGACATTTACCATTTTGCGACATACGTTTTAATACAGTAGTTATAGATTTTTGAATTCACTTGAATTAGATCAAAAACTCCCTTACTCAATGCTTCACTGATCCTAATGTTGAGTACATAGCTGCTGGGGCTGCTGTACTTCGCCATAGTTCTACTTCATAAGATTTGTCGGCTGTGACGGAGCATGCTATTTTTCATAAAAACACTAAGAACGCTTCACGATTTATTTTTTAACTCATATGTTTCGTTATATCAAAGATAATTACTTACTCCATGCAATGGATATATCATTTGCGTGTAACCTTCACTTCTGTTTGAAGTCCAATAACGCTAGGAGTAAAATCTATTGAAAACGGCGCCAGAGTATCAAACTCTAAAATGTACCATTTCTTTTTTAACTTTTTAATGGCATGATATAGTGACCCGATAATATTAACATATGTTTTCAGCATAACTCTGAATGTATTAATGAGATATTAATGCATTGGGTCTTTTTAATTTTTTATAAAAAATAATATTAATATTTTTTGTCCGCTGTGACGGAGCATTTTCACAGTTCACATTTGCAACTGCTCCGTCACAGCGGACAAAAAAATTAAACATTATTTTTTATAAAATAATTAAAAAGACCAAATACATCAACATCTCATTTTTACCTTTATAGTTATGCTGAAACCATGTGTAAATATTATCGTGTCACTATATCGTGCCATTAGAAAGTTAAACAAGAAATGGTACATTTTGAAGTATGATACTCCGGCGCCATTTTCAATAGCTTTTCTTCCCAGCGTAAATGGACTTCAAACAGAAGTGTAAGTTACCCGCAAATGATATATCCATTGCATGGAGTAAGTAATTTTGTATGGTATAACGAAACATATGAGTTAAAAAATAAATCGTGAAGTATTCTTAGTGTTTTTATGAAAAATAGCATGCTCCGTCACAGCGGACAAATATTTCGATACCAGCCTGTTTATTCGTAATCCTTTGGTGATCACAGTTGCGATGTTGACCAACGTGTATACATTTTCGGATTATCAGGAGGGTGTATTCAAAGGACATGTAGTATTATGTATTGAACATTTCGAACAATACAAAATGATTCCCGGTTTTCATAAATGATTACAACTTGACTGTCTCGTTGCTTCAGATATCTTAATTGACTAGTTGGCCTGTTGGGAGAATTGTCGGCTCATGTGCGACAGGTCGAGGCTGCGATTTCTGAATGAAAATATCTGCTATTTACTTTTTCAGAGTTCTATAGCCACATGATGTCAGTTTTATAAAAAAAAGTAAAATATTAAGGTGTATCTACACATTGTATGGCACATTTTGGTTATCTTGAGATGTTCCGCCAATATACCAGGCCCGTAAGACACTTTTCTCCAAGGGGGGTGCGGTTTTTACTAAAGACTAGAGAATATGAAATTGTCAATTTTTGCAGCGTAATTCACATCGCGCGATCGCGTAAGTCAGGGGGGTCGGTTACTCCCTCAATTGGGGCCATTCAGCCTATTTTGTAGTATTTTATTGTTTTTAGACTAAATATTGAATGAGCAATTTGGGCAACA
>CAIIXF020000028.1:0-48000 GCA_903813345.2 Owenia fusiformis
CCTGGATCAGAGCAATTATCTTCTCATAATATTTTAGAATGTGATCTTATCAGTATTTTCACGCATAAAATCTCAAATACCTAGTTCACCTGAAGTCAACATATAGGTAGTAGCTTAAGATTAACCTTATGACAATCCCTTGTTCTTATTTAAGTTTGTTTAAATAACAGTCTTCATTTCATAATTTTTATGAAACTTGCAGTTCTTAAACCATTTCTTTGATTATCTACTATGTTTTCTTAACATCTCTTGAAAACAGCTCATATTTTGTATTTAACTCGTACTTCCTTGCGTTTCCTTGTTTTATCAGAATTCTTATTCAAGTTTATATATTTGTACTTTCAAACATAATTAGACATGAAACATCCAGAAACCATGAAATTGTTCAAACTAGTGACCTCGTTCACAACCTTTTGTTGCTACTAGCTGGTGTAATTCAAACTTTTCCAAAGATTCAAGCTAAAATATTCCAAGTCTTTTCTACTTTATCCCCAAATCCTACCTTTAGCTGCCACCACTGAAGCGTTTTTTTTATAGCTTTCTTTGGGTTCTATTTAGGATATTAGAGGAATTGTTGGTAGCGTATGATTCAATAAAAACAAACACAAGTAGAATTAAGTTTTAAAGTTTATCCTTATATAAAGTGTATTGTACAAAAAATGAGAGCAGGCTGTTGTTACTTCTTCAACTCAACTTTAACTCTGACAACCAATCTGACCAGCACTGATGGTTCTCTCTCTTATATGGGCTAGGCCAGGTGGCTCATTGAGTGACAGGTATAATTATACACCTGCCTTAACACACTGACCAATCCCATACAAGATAGAAGACCACCAGTGCACATAAGATAATAAAGCAAATGGTGATACCTAAAATCTATCAACATGAAATGAAATAAAATGCTACAATATTTCCATTAAAATCATATGCTTTAAGTTTTCTGACCATTAGGTTGTGCGGTAAGCGATCAAACGCAGCCGAAATGTCAAGGAATATTTCGCGTGTGTTTAGTCCATTTTCAAAATTTGATGAAATTAAATGATTAATTGCAAGTAACTGGTGTTCTGTACTGTGGCCCTTTAAAAATCCTGATTGGTGTTTGAAAAAAGGTCGTGTTTAAGTAGGTGGTCCATCATTTGCTTGTGAATTATTCTTTCCAAAATTTTTGATACAATACTAAGGAGAGTTATAGGTCTGTAATTATTAGACTCCAGATTGAAAATCTGGAGTCTATTGTTTTTGCCTGTATTCTTATTAGACTCCAGATGAAATCTGGAGTCTATTGTTTTCGTCAGTTTTCTTATTATTATTATTCTTCTTCTTATTATTCTATCCCAGTTTTCTCAATAACCATAAGGTCTTCAGTAAAGTCAATCATTTGGTCAATTTAGGTTCAGTATCTAGTTCTCTGGAAATTGGGTCAAATTTTTATCTAGGTCAAAGGTCAAGATCTAGGTCAAATCCAGTACTTTGTCACTTTTTTCGATTTTCTCAGTCATCCTTCAATATTTTTGATCCGGGTTTTTTTCATTGTGTTCCTTATAAAAAAGTAGGAAACCTAGGGTCGATTTAGTTTTTTGATATCTCAAACCGATTTCGAGATATCAGTGTCCGAAATCGAGGTCCAAAAAAAACGTCTCCGAATCAAATGTCCAGGATATCAGTCTTATAGGAAATTTTCTCAGAATTCCGAATCTGAAAACGAAATTTCGATCCGACTTCCAGTTCGGAAGTTATGGCGTTTTGAAAACTCAAAAATCGCTAAATTTGGTGCCCATGTTAAGTCAATGGGAAAAAATATTTTTTTGAAGTGAAAAATACGGAATAAAGACTGAGTTCAGCTTCATATAATCAAAGCCTTTAAAAGAAGGAGACCTCAAAAGCCATCTAGCTTCAAAATTTGGACACCGAAATGCCTAGGCCAAAATCTAGGTCAAATTCATAGGTTTTCCTTATTTTTTCGATTCTGACACTACACTTTAATTATATTCTTCGAAATTGTGTATACATGTAGCCAAGAATATGCTAATAGTGTTAGCCTTTTGCCGTCAGAAAGTATTTTGACCCACTTTTGAGATATGGTGTCCGAAAAGTAGGTCAAAATAAAAAGTTCTCCAAATTGAATATATGAGTTATGAATTAAGGGTAAAATTCTGTCAGGAATCCGAATCTGCAAACCAAATGTCGATCCGACTTCCGGTTCGGAAGTTATGGCGTGTCCGAAAACTAGGTCAAAATAAAAAATCTCCAAATTTAACGTATGAGTTATGAATTAGGGGTAGAATTTTGTCAGGAATCAGAATCTGCAAATCAAATTTCGATCCGACTACCGGTTCGGAAGTGATAGCGTTTTGAAATTTCGAGAAAAATCGATCTGATGGTATCCTGATAGAAAGTCAAGAGTAGAGAAGAAAATATTGAAAAATTCATCCATCCTTCCTATCTCATCCTACCCTTTCCTTCCTATCTATCCTTCCTTCATATCTTTTCCTTCCTATCCTTCCTATCCTATCCTATCCTTTCTTCCTATTCTATTCTATCCTATCCTTCTTTCTTATTCTATCCTATCATTCTTTCCTATTCTATCCTATCCTACCTTCCTATTTTATTTATCCATCTCTTTCTAGATGACTCAGCTTATTCTGGATGACTCGGCTTATTCTGGATGACTCGGCTAAAAAAAGTCTAGATCTGGAGTCTGAAATTGAACTTCGTTCAATTTCCAAAATCTAGTGATTCTTATTCTTCTTATTATTATTATTCTAAGCAAGTTTTCTCAATAACCGTAAGGTTTTCAGTAAAGTCAGTCATTTGGTCAATTTAGGTCCAGAATCTAGTTATTAGACTCCAGATGAAATCTGGAGTCTATTGTTTTCGTCAGTTTTCTTATTCTTATTCTTCTTCTTATTATTCTTTTTCTATCCCAGTTTTCTCAATAACCATAAGGTCTTCAGTAAAGTCAATCATTTGGTTGATTTAGGTCCAGTATCTAGTTCCTCGGAAATTGGGTCAAATTTTTATCTAGGTCAAAGGTCAAGAACTAGGTCAAATTCAGTACTTTGTCACTTTTTTCGATTTTCTCGGTCGTCCTTCAATATTTTTGATCCGGGTTTTTTTCATTGTGTTCCTTATAAAAAAGTAGGAAATCTAGAGTCGATTTAGTTTTTTGATATCTCAAACCGATTTCGAGATATCAGTGTCCGAAAACGAGGTCCAAAAAAAAGTTCTCCGAATCAAATGTCGAGGATACAAGTCTTATAGGAAATTTTCTCAGGATTCCGAATCTGAAAACAAAATTTGGATCAGACTTCCGGTTCTGAAGTTATGGCGTTTTGAAAGCTCAAAAATTGCTAAATTTGGTGCCATAAGGTCTTCAGTAAAGTCAATCATTTGGTTGATTTAGGTCCAGTATCTAGTTCCTCGGAAATTGGGTCAAATTTTTATCTAGGTCAAAGGTCAAGAACTAGGTCAAATTCAGTACTTTGTCACTTTTTTCGATTTTCTCGGTCGTCCTTCAATATTTTTGATCCGGGTTTTTTTCATTGTGTTCCTTATAAAAAAGTAGGAAATCTAGGGTCGATTTAGTTTTTTGATATCTCAAACCGATTTCGAGATATCAGTGTCCGAAAACGAGGTCCAAAAAAAAGTTCTCCGAATCAAATGTCGAGGATACAAGTCTTATAGGAAATTTTCTCAGGATTCCGAATCTGAAAACAAAATTTGGATCAGACTTCCGGTTCTGAAGTTATGGCGTTTTGAAAGCTCAAAAATTGCTAAATTTGGTGCCATAAGGTCTTCAGTAAAGTCAATCATTTGGTTGATTTAGGTCCAGTATCTAGTTCCTCGGAAATTGGGTCAAATTTTTATCTAGGTCAAAGGTCAAGAACTAGGTCAAATTCAGTACTTTGTCACTTTTTTCGATTTTCTCGGTCGTCCTTCAATATTTTTGATCCGGGTTTTTTTCATTGTGTTCCTTATAAAAAAGTAGGAAATCTAGGGTCGATTTAGTTTTTTGATATCTCAAACCGATTTCGAGATATCAGTGTCCGAAAACGAGGTCCAAAAAAAAGTTCTCCGAATCAAATGTCGAGGATACAAGTCTTATAGGAAATTTTCTCAGGATTCCGAATCTGAAAACAAAATTTGGATCAGACTTCCGGTTCTGAAGTTATGGCGTTTTGAAAGCTCAAAAATTGCTAAATTTGGTGCCATAAGTTATGGCGTGTCCGAAAAGTAGGTCAAAATAAAAATTCGCCAAATTTAACGTTTGAGTTATGAATTAGGGGTAGAATTTTGTCAGGAATCCGAATCTTTAAATCAAATTTCGATTCGACTCCTGGTTCGGGAGTTATGGCGTTTTGAAATTTCGGAAAATCGATCTGATGGTATCCTGATAGAAAGTCAAGAGTAGAGAAGAAAATATTGAAAAATTCATCCATCCTTCCTATCTGATCTTACCCTATCCTATCCTATCCTTCCTATCTATCCTTCCGTCGTATCATTTCCTTCCTATCCTTCCTATCCTCTCCTATCATATCCTTTCTTCCTATTCTGTTCTATCCTATCCTTCTTTCTTATTCTATCCTATCGTTCCTTCCTATTCTATCCTATCCTACCTTCCTATTTTATCCATCCATCTTTTTCTGGATGACTCAGCTTATTTTGGATGACTCGGCTTATTCTGGATGACTCGACTAAAAAAAAGTCTAGATCTGGAGTCTGAAATTGAACTCGTTCAATTTCCAAAATCTAGTTATTATTCTTTTTATTCTTATTCTAACCCAGTTTTCTCAATAACCATAAGGTTTTCAGTAAAGTCGGTCATTTGGTCAATTTAGGTCCAGAATCTAGTTCCTCGGAAATTGGGTCAAATTTTTATCTAGGTCAAAGGTCAAGAACTAGGTCAAATCCAGTACTTTGTCACTTTTTTCGATTTTCTCGGTCGTCCTTCAATATTTTCGATCCGGGTTTTTTTCATTGTGTTCCTTATAAAAAAGTAGGAATCCTAGGGTCGATTTAGTTTTTTGATATCTCAAACCGATTTCGAGATATCAGTGTCCGAAAACGAGGTCCAAAAAAAAGTTCTTCGAATCAAATGGCCAGGATATTAGTCTTATAGGAAATTTTCTCAGGATTCCGAATCTGAAAACCAAATTTCGATCTGACTTGCGGTTCGGAAGTTATGGCGTTTTGAAAGCTCAAAAATTGCTAAATTTGGTGCCCATGTTAAGTCAATGGGAAAAAAGATTTTTTTGAAGTGTAATATACGTGATATAGACTGAATACAGCTTGATATAATGATAGCCTTTAAAAGAAGGGGACCTAAAAAGCCAACTAGCTTCAAAATCTGGACAGCACAATGCCTAGGTCAAAATCTAGGTCAAATTCATAGTTTTTCCTTATTTTTGCGATTCTGACACTACAGATTAATTATATTCTTCGAAATTTTGTATACATGTAGCCAAGAGTGCGCTTATAGTGTTAGACTTTTGCCGTCAGAAAGTATTTTGCCCCACTTTTGAGATATGGTGTCCGAAAAGTAGGTCAAAATAGAAAATTCTCCAAATTTAACGTGTGAGTTATGAACTAAGTATAGAATTTTCTCAGGAATCCGAATCTGCAAACCAAATTTGGATCCGACTTCTGATTCGGAAGTTATGACATTTTGAAAGCTCAAAAATCGCTAAATTTGGTGCCCCATGTTATGTCAATGGGAAAAAAGATTTTTTTGAAGTGTAAAATACGAGATATAGACTAAGTACAGCTTAAAATAATGAAAGCCTATGAAAGAAGGGAACCTCGAAGGCTACCTAACTTCAAAATTTGGACACCAAAATCCCTAGGTCAAAATCTAGGTCAAATTCATAGTTTATCCTTATTTTTGCGATTCTGACACTACACTTTAATTATATTCCTCGCAATTGTGTATACATGTAGCCAAGAGTGTGCTTATAGCGTTAGCCTTTTGCCGTCAGAAAGTATTTTGACCCACTTTTGAGATACGGTGTCCGAAAAGTAGGTCAAAATAAAAAGTTCTCCAAATTTAAAGTTTGAGTTATGAATTAAGAATAGAATTTTCTCAGAAATCCGAATCTGCAAACCAAATTTCGATTCGACTTCCGGTTGCGAAGTTATGGCGTGTCCGAAAAGTAGGTCAAAATAAAAATTCGCCAAATTTAACGTATGAGTTAAGAATTAGGGGTAGAATTTTGTCAGGAATCCGAATCTGCAAATCAAATTTCGATCCGACTTCCGGTTCGGAAGTTATGGCGTTTTGAAATTTCAAGAAAAATCGATCTGATGGTATCCTGATAGAAAGTCAAGAGTAGAGCAGAAAATATTGAAAAATGCATCCATCCTTCCTTTCTGATCCTATCCTATCCTTCCTATCTACCCTTGCTTCGTATCCTCTCCTTCCTATCCTTCCTATTCTATCACTTCTTCCCATTCTATTCTATCCTTCTTTTCTATTCTATCCTATCGTTCCTTCCTATTCTATCCTATCCTTCCTTCCTTTTTCATCCATCCATCCATCTTTTGCTGGATGACTTAGCTTATTTTGGATGACTTGGCTTATTCTGGATGACTCGGCTAAAAAAAGTCTAGATCTGGAGTCTGAAATTGAACTCGTTCAATTTCCAAAATCTAGTTATTATTATTATTCCAGGCACGTTTTCTCAATAACCATAGGGTCTTCAGTAAAGTCAATCGGTTGGTCAATTTAGGTTCAGAATCTAGTTCCTCGGAAATTGGGTCAAATTTTTATCTAGGTCAAAGGTCAAGAACTAGGTCAAATCCAGTACTTTGTCACTTTTTTCAATTTTCTCGGTCGTCCTTCAATATTTTCGATCCGGTTTTTTTTCATTGTGTTCCTTATAAAAAAGTAGGAAACCTAGGGTCGATTTAGTTTTTTGATATCTCAAACCGATTTCGAGATATCAGTGTCCGAAAACGAGGTCCAAAACAAAGTTCTCCGAATCAAATGGTCAGGATATTAGTCTTATAGGAAATTTTCTAAGGATTCCGAATCTAAAAACGAAATTTGGATCTGACTTCCAGTTCGGAAGTTATGGCGTTTTGAAAACTCAAAAATCGCTAAATTTGGTGCCCATGTCAAAATAAAAAATCTCCAAATTTAACGTATGAGTTATGAATTAGGGGTAGAATTTTGTCAGGAATCCGAATCTGAAAACCAAATTTCGATCCGACTTCCGGTTCGGAAGTGATAGCGTTTTGAAATTTCGAGAAAAATCGATCTGATGGTATCCTGATAGAAAGTCAAGAGTAGAGAAGAAAATATTGAAAAATTCATCCATCCTTCCTATCTCATCCTACCCTATCCTTCCTATCTATCCTTCCTTCATATCTTTTCCTTCCTATCCTATCCTATCCTATCCTTTCTTCCTATTCTATTCTATCCTATCCTTCTTTCTTATTCTATCCTATCGTTCTTTCCTATTCTATCCTATCCTACCTTCCTATTTTATTTATCCATCTCTTTCTAGATGACTCAGCTTATTCTGCATGACTCGGCTTATTCTGGATGACTCGGCTAAAAAAAAGTCTAGATCTGGAGTCTGAAATTGAACTTTGTTCAATTTCCAAAATCTAGTTATTCTTTCTTCCTCCTAACAGATTTTCTCTCCAACTATAACATCTTACTTAATCCAACCTACATGGTTAACTAGGGAATGTATCTGGCTTTCTGGGAAATTAGGTCAAATTTTTATCTAGGTCAAAGGTCAAGAACTAGGTCAAATCCAGTACTTTGTCACTTTTTCCCATTATCTCGGTCGTCCTTCAATATTTTTGATCCAGTTTTTTTCATTGTGTTCCTCATAAAAAAGTAGAAAAGCTAGGGTCGATTTAGTTTTTTGGTATCTCAAACCGATTTCGAGATATCAGTGTCCGAAAACGAGGTCCAAAAAAAAGTTCTCGGAATCCAATGTCCAGGATATCAGTCTTATAGGAAATTTTCTCAGGATTCCGAATCTGAAAACCAAATTTCGATTTGACTTTCGGTTCAGAAGTTATGGCGTTTTGAAAATTCAAAAATCGCTAAATTTGGTGCCCCATGTTAATTCAATGGGAAAAAATATTTTTTGAAGTGTAAAATACGAGATATAGACTAAGCACAGCTAAACATAATGGAAGCCCATAAAAGAAAGGGACCACAAGACCTTCTTTTCATAAAAATTTGGACACCAAAATGCCTAGGTCAAAATCTAGGTCAAATTCAAAGTTTTTCCTTATTTTTGCGATTCTGACACTACAGATTAATTATATTCTTCGAAATTTTTTATACATGTAGCCAAGAGTGTGCTAATAGTGTTAGCCTTTTGCCGTCAGAAAGTATTTTGACCCACTTTTGAGATATGGTGTCCGAAAAGTAGGTCAAACTAAAAAGTTCTCCAAATTTTACGTATGAGTGATGAATTAAGGGTAGAATTTTCTCAGGAATCCAAATCTGCAATCCAAATTTCAATCCGACTTTTGGTTAGGAAGTTATGTCGTTTTGAAAGCTCAAAAATCGCTAAATTTGGTGCCCCATGTTATGGCAATGGGAAAAAGATTTTTTTGAAGTGTAAAATACGAGATATAGACTAAGTACAGCTTTACATAATGAAAGCCTATAAAAGAAAGGGACCTCAAAAGCTAGCTAGCTTCACAATTTGGACACCAAAATGCCTAGGTCAAAATCTAGGTCAAATTTATAGTTTTAACTTATTTTTGCGATTCTGACACTACACTTTAATTATTTGCTTCAAAATTTTGGATACAGGTAGCAAAGAGTGTGCTAATAGTGTTAGCCTTTTGCCGTCAGAAAGTATTTTGACCCACTTTTGAGATATAGTGTCCGAAAAGTAGGTCAACATGAAAGTTTCTCCAAATTTAACGTATGAGTTATGAATTAAGGGTAGAATTTTCTCAGAAATCCGAATCTGCAAATCAAATTTCAATCCGACACTCGGTTTGGAAGTAATGGCGTTTTGAAAAATTAAAAAATTGGTATTTTGATATCCCATGTTATGTCAATTATCTTTGTCACTATTCGTCGTTTTTCCTTTATCTTTCTTTCATCATGTAGCTTAAAGACAGTCCTTTCATTATTGTAACTGTCTTTTTTAATTACTCTTACCGATTTTGAGGAATGGCGTCCGGAAAGTAGGTCAACACAAAAAGTTCTCAAAATTTAATGTATGAGTTATGACACAAACGTAGAATTTTCTCAGAAATTCGAATCTGCAAACCAAATTTCGACCCAAATTCTGGTTAGATAGTTATAGTTGTTTGAAGTCTCGAAAAGTGGATATTATGATATCCCCATGTTAAGCCAATGGAGACGAAGATAACTTACTTAAGAGTTGTCTAAATGTCTGTATTCTAGATGACTCAGCTTATTCTGAATGGCTCAGCTTACAGTATTTTGGATGACTCAGCTTAAAAATAGTTTTAAATCTGGAGTCTTAAATTGAACTTGTTCAATTTACATGTCTAGTTATTATTAGACTCCAGATGAAAATCTGGAGTCTATTGCTTTTGCCAGTTTTCTTTATTATTATTCTTTTTCTTCTTCCTCCTTCCCAGATTTCTCACCAACTAGAAGAGCTTACTTTAAGCTGCTTACATGATTAACTAGGGAATGTATCTGGGATGATGGGAAATTAGGTCAGATTTTTATCTAGGTCAAAGGTCAAGAACTAGGTCAAATCCAGTACTTTGTCACTTTTTCCCATTATCTCGGTCGTCCTTCAATATTTTTGATCCTGGTTTTTTTCATTGTGTTCCTCATAAAAAAGTAGAAAACCTAGGGTCGATTTAGTTTTTTGGTATCTCAAACCGATTTCGAGATATCAGTGTCCGAAAACGAGGTCCAAAAAAAATGTCACCGAATCCAATGTCCGGGATATCAGTCTTATAGGATATCTTCTCAGGATTCCGAATCTGAAAACGAAATTTCGATCTGACTTCCGGTTCAGAAGTTATGGCGTTTTGAAAATTCAAAATCGCTAAATTTGGTGCCCCATGTTAATTCAATGGGAAAAAATATTTTTTTGAAGTGTAAACTACGAGATATAGACTAAGCACAGCTAAACATAATGGAAGCCCATAAAAGAAAGGGACCACAAGACCTTCTTTTCATAAAAATTTGGACACCAAAATGCCTAGGTCAAAATCTAGGTCAAATTCAAAGTTTTTCCTTATTTTTGCGATTCTGACACTACAGATTAATTATATTCTTCGAAAATTTGTATACATGTAGCCAAGAGTGTGCTAATAGTGTAAGCCTTTTGCCGTCAGAAAGTATTTTGACCCACTTTTGAGATATGGTGTCCGAAAAGTAGGTCAAACTAAAAAATTCTCCAAATTTAACGTATGAGTTATGAATTAGGGGTAGAATTTTATCAGGAATCTGAATCTGCAAACCAAATTTTGATTCGACCTCCTGTTCGGAAGTTATGGCGTTTTGAAAGCTCAAAAATCGCTAAATGTGCTGCCCCATGTTATGTCAATGGGAAAAAAGATTTTTTTGAAGTGTAAAATACGAGATATAAACTGAGTACAGCTTAATATAATGAAAGCCTATTAAAGAAGGGGACCTCGAAGGCTACTTAGCTTCAAAATTTGGACACCAAAATCCCTAGGTTAAAATCTAGGTCAAATTCATAGTTTTTCCTTATTTTTGCGATTCTGACACTATATTCAAATGATTTGCTTTAAAATTTTGTATACAGGTAGCAAAGAGTATGCTTATAGTGTTAGCCTTTTGCCGTCAGAAAGTATTTTGACCCACTTTTGAGATATGGTGTCCGAAAAGTAGGTCAAAATAAAAACTATCCAAATTTAATGTGTGAGTTATGAATTAAAGGTAAAATTTTCTCAGGAATCCAAATCTGCAAACCAAATTTCGATCCAACTTCTTGTTCTGAAGTTATGGCGTTTTGAAATCTCAAAAATCGCTTAATTTTTTGAAGTGTAAAAATACGAGATATAGAATGAGTACAGCTAAACATAATGAAAGCCCATAAAAGAAGGGGACCTCAAAAGCTACTTTCCTTCAAAATTTGGACACCAATACCTAG
Organism: Owenia fusiformis; assembly: GCA_903813345.2. Taxonomy (NCBI): domain Eukaryota; kingdom Metazoa; phylum Annelida; class Polychaeta; order Sabellida; family Oweniidae; genus Owenia; species Owenia fusiformis. Next base: position 11,085 of record CAIIXF020000028.1, read on the forward strand.
TTCAAAATCTAGGTCAAATTCTTAGTTTTTTCTTATTGTTGCAATTCGGACACTACACTTCAATGATATTCTTCGAAATTTTGTATACATGTAGCAAAGAGTGTGCTCATAATGTTAACTTGTTGCCGTCAAGAAGTGTTTTGACCCACTTTTGAGATATGGTGATCGAAATGTATGTCAAAATAAAAAGTTCTCCAAATTTAACGTATGAGTTATGAATTAGGGGTAGAATTTCCTAAGGAATCCGGATCTGAAATTAAAATTGCAATCCGACCCCCGGTTAAGATTCTAAGCCATTTTGAAGTTTGAAATTCGCACTTGCCAGTATTCACGATGCAGATTGATCAAATAAACTTTCAAAAATTCCTACATACCCTACTTTACCTCCCTACCTACTCAGCTACTTATTTGACTACTTACTCAATTGCTTAATTAGTTATTACTTACTTAGCTACTTACTCAGCTACTAACTCAGGTACTTACTCAGCTACTTACTCAGCTACCTACTCAGCTTTTTACCCAGTTACTTACTCAGCTACTTACTCAACTACTACTAAGGTACTTACTCAGCTAATTACTCAGTTAATTACTCAGCTCTTTACTGATCTATCTAGGTAAAATAAATCTGGAGTCTTAAATTGAACTTGTTCAATTTCACAAATCTAGTTATTATTATTCTTTTTTCTTCCTCCTCACCAAATTTCTCGTCAACTATAACAGCTTACTTAATCCAACTTACATGGTTAACTAAAGACTGAAACCGGCTTTCTGGGAAATTAGGTCAAATTTTTATCTAGGTCAAAGGTCAAGAACTAGGTCAAATCGTACATTTTCAACATTCTTCATCATATCTTCGTCAATATTCTTCGTAACTCCTTCATCTTTTTTTCATCGTGTAGCTTAGAAAAAGGCGAATCAAAGATATGACATCAGAATTTTGATTACTCTTACCGATTTTGAGATACGGCGTCCGAAATGTAGGTCACGCCTAAACATGCTCCAAATCGAATGTGTGAGCTATGAAAAAGATGTAGAATTTTCTCAGGAATCCAAATCTGCAAACCGAATTTGGATCGGACTTCCGGTTCGGAAGTTATAGCGTTTTGAAAGCTCAAAAATCGCTAAATTTGGTGCCTATGTTAAGTCAATGGGAAAAAAGACTTTTTCGAAGTGTAAAATACAGGATATTGACTGAGTACAGCTTAACATAATGAATGCTTATAAAAGAAGGGGACCTCAAAAGCTACATAGCTTCAAAATTTGGACACCAAAATGCCTAGGTCAAAATCAAGGTCAAATTCATAGTTTTTCCTTATTTTTACGATTCTGACACTACACTTTAATAATTTACTTCAAAATTTTGTATACAGGTAGCAAAGAGTGTGCTAATAGTGTTAGCCTTTTGCCGTCAGAAAGTATTTTGACCCACTTTTGAGATATGGTGTCCGAAAAGTAGGTCAAAATAAAAAGTTCTCCAGATTCAATGTATGAGTTATGAATTAAGGGTAGAATCTTCTCAGGAATCCGAATCTGCAAACCAAATTTCGATCCGACTACCGGTTCGGAAGTTATGGCGTGTCCAAAAAGTAGGTCAAAATAAAAAAAATCCAAATTTAACGTATGAGTTATGAATTAGGGGTAGAATTTTGTCAGGAATCCGAATCTGCAAACCAAATTACGATCCGACTTCCGGTTCGAAAGTTATGGGGTTTTGAAAGCTCAAAAATCGCTAAATTTGGTGCCCCATGTTATGTCAATGAGAAAAAAGGATTTTTTGAAGTGTAAAATACCAGATAAAGACTGAGTACAGCTTAATATTCTGAATGCCTATAAAAGGAGGGGACCTCGAAGGCTATCTAGCTTTAAAATTTGGACGCAAAAATGCCTTGGTCAAAATCTAGGTCAAATTCATAGTTTTTCCTTATTTTTGCGATTCTGACATTACACTTTAAGGATTTGCTTCAAAATTTTGTATACGGGTAGCAAATAGTGTGCTTATAGTGTTAGCCTTCTGCCGTCAGAAAGTTTTTTGACCCACTTTTGAGATATGGTGTCCGAAATGTAGGTCAAAATAAAAGATTATCCAAATTTAACGTATGAGTTATGAATAAAGGGTAGAATTTTCTCAGGAATCAGAATCTTTAAACCAAATTTCGATCTAACTTCTGGTTAGATAGTTATAGCGGTTTGAAGTCTCGAAAAGTCGATATGATGATATCCCCATGTTAAGCTAATAGAGTCGAAGATAGCCTTCTTAAAAGTTGTCTAAATGTCTATATTCTAGCTGACTCAGCTTATTCTGAATGACTCAGCTTACAAGTTCTGGATGACTCAGCTTAAAAAAAATGTGAAATCTGGAGTCTTAAATTGAACTTGTTCAATTTACATGTCTAGTTATTATTATTCTTATTATTCCGTAGCCGTTTTTTCAGAAACTATAAGGTATCCAGTAAAGACCATTATACAGTTTATTTAGGTTCAGTATCTAGTTGGTGGGAAATTGGGTCAAATTTTTATCTAGGTCAAAGGTCAAGAACTAGGTCAAATCCAGTACTTTGTCACTTTTTTCGATTTTCTCGGTCGTCCTTCAATATTTTTGATCCGGGTTTTTTTCATTGTGTTCCTCATAAAAAAGTAGAAAAGCTAGGGTCGATTTAGTTTGTTGGTATCTCAAACCGATTTCGAGATATCAGTGTCCGAAAACGAGGTCCAAAAATAAGTTCTCCGAATCCAATGTCAAGGATATCAGTCTTATAGGAAATTTTCTCAGGATTCTGAATCTGAAAACCAAATTTCGATCTGACTTCCGGTTCAGAAGTTATGGCGTTTTGAAAATTCAAAAATCGCTAAATTTGGTGCCCCATGTTAATTCAATGGGAAAAAATATTTTTTTGAAGTGTAAAATACGAGATATAGACTAAGCACAGCTAAACATAATGGAAGCCCATCAAAGAAAGGGACCTCAAGACCTTCTTTTCATAAAAATTTGGACACCAAAATGCCTAGGTCAAAATCTAGGTCAAATTCATAGGTTTTCCTTATTTTTTCGATTCTGACACTACACTTCAATAATTTGCTTCAAAAATTTGTATACAGATAGGAAAGAGTGTGTTAATAGTGTTAGCCTTTTTCCGTCAGAAAGTATTTTGACCCACTTTTGAGATATGGTGTCCGAAAAGTAGGTCAAAATAAAAAATTCTCTAAATTTAACGTATGAGTTATGAATTAAGGGTAGAATTTTCTCAGGAATCCGAATCTGCAAACCAAATTTCGATACATCCGATTCCAAAGTTATGGCGTGTCCAAAAAGTAGGTCAAAATAAAAATTCGCCAAATTTAACGTATGAGTTATGAATTAGGGGTAGAATTTTGTCAGGAATCCGAATCTTTAAATCAAATTTTGATCTGACTTCCGGTTCGGAAGTTATGGCGTTTTGAAATTTCGGAAAATCGATCTGATGGTATCCTGATAGAAAGTCAAGAGTAGAGAAGAAATTGTTGAAAAATTCATCTATTCTTCCTATCTGATCTTATCCTATCCTTCCTTTCTATTCTTCCTTTGTATCTTTTCCTTCCTATCCTTCCTTTCCTCTCCTATCATATCCTTTCTTCCTATTCTGTTCTATCCTATCCTTCTTTCTTATTCTATCCTATCGTTCCTTCCTATTCTGTCCTATCCTACCTTCCAATTTTATCCATCCATCTTTTTCTGAATGACTCAGCTTATTCTAGATGACTCGGCTTATTCTGAATGACTAGGCTTATTCCATCCACCCATCCATCTTTTTCTGGATGACTCAGCTTATTTTTGATGACTCAGCTTATTCTGGATGACTCGGCTTATTCTGTATGACTGGGCTAAAAAAAGTCTAGATCTGGAGTCTGAAATTGAACTTCGTTCAATTTCCAAAGTCTAGTTATTATTATTAGACTCCAGATGAAATCTGGAGTCTATTGTTTTCGTCAGTTTTCTTATTCTTATTCTTATTAGACTCCAGATGAAATCTGGAGTCTATTGTTTTCGTCAGTTTTCTTATTAGACTCCAGATTGAAAATCTGGAGTCTATTGTTCTCGTCAGTTTTCTTATTCTTCTTCTTCTTCTTCTTATTCTTATTATTCTAAACCAGTTTTCTCAATAACCATAAAATGTTCAGTAAAGTCAGTCATTTGGTCAATTTAGGTCCAGAATCTAGTTCCTCGGAAATTGGGTCAAATTTTTATCTAGGTCAAATGTCAAGAACTAGGTCAAATCCAGTACTTTGTCGTTTTTTTTCGATTTTCTCGGTCGTCCTTCAATATTTTCGATCCGGGTTTTTTTCATTGTGTTCCTTATAAAAAAGTAGGAAACCTAGGGTCGATTTAGTTTTTTGATATCTCAAACCGATTTCGAGATATCAGTGTCCGAAAACGAGGTCCAAAAAAAAGTTCTCCGAATCAAATGTCCAGGATATTAGTCTTATAGGAAATTTTCTCAGGATTCCGAATCTGAAAACGAAATTTGGATCTGACTTCCAGTTTGGAAGTTATGGCGTTTTGAAAACTCAAAAATCGCTAAATTTGGTGCCCATGTTAAGTCAATGGGAAAAAATATTTTTTTGAAGTGAAAAATACGGAATATAGACTGAGTTCAGCTTCATATAATCAAAGCCTTTAAAAGAAGGGGACCTCAAAAGCCATCTAGCTTCACAATTTGGACACCGAAATGCCTAGGTCAAAATCTAGGTCAAATTCATAGGTTTTCCTTATTTTTTCGATTCTGACACTACACTTTAATTATATTCTTCGAAATTGTGTATACATGTAGCTAAGAATATACTAATAGTGTTAGCCTTTTGCCGTCAGAAAGTATTTTGACCCACTTTTGAGATATGGTGTCCGAAAAGTAGGTCAAAATAAAAAGTTCTCCAAATTGAATATATGAGTTATGAATTAAAAGTAGAATTTTGTTAGGAATCCGAATCTGCAAACCAAATTTCGATCCGATTTCCGGTTCGGAAGTTATGGCGTGTCCGAAAAGTAGGTCAAAATAAAAAATCTCCAAATTTAACGTATGAGTTATGAATTAGGGGTAGAATTTTGTCAGGAATCCGAATCTGCAAACCAAATTTCGATCCGACTTCCGGTTCGGAAGTGATAGCGTTTTGAAATTTCGAGAAAAATCGATCTGATGGTATCCTGATAGAAAGTCAAGAGTAGAGAAGAAAATATTGAAAAATTCATCCATCCTCCTATCTCATCCTACCCTATCCTTCCTATCTATCCTTCCTTCATATCTTTTCCTTCCTATCCTTCCTATCCTATCCTATCCTATCCTATCCTTTCTTCCTATTCTATTCTATCCTATCCTTCTTTCTTATTCTATCCTATCGTTCTTTCCTATTCTATCCTACCTTCCTATTTTATTTATCCATCTCTTTCTAGATGACTCAGCTTATTCTGGATGACTCGGCTTATTCTGGATGACTCGGCTAAAAAAAGTCTAGATCTGGAGTCTGAAATTGAACTTCGTTCAATTTCCAAAATCTAGTTATTCTTATTCTTATTATTAGACTCCAGATTGAAAATCTGGAGTCTATTGTTCTCGTCAGTTTTCTTATTCTTCTTATTAGACTCCAGATGTCAATCTGGAGTCTATTGTTTTTGCCAGTATTCTTATTAGACTCCAGATTGAAAATCTGGAGTCTATTGTTTTTGCCAGTATTCTTATTCTTATTCTTATTAGACTCCAGATGTCAATCTGGAGTCTATTGTTTTTGCCAGTATTCTTCTTTATTATTATTATTCTTCTACCAACGTTTTCTCCTTAACTAGAAGACATTGAGTCAAGTCCTGTATATGGTCAATTTAGGTCCAGTATCTAGTTTCTCGGAAATTGGGTCAATTTTTTATCTAGGTCAAAGGTCAAGAACTAGGTCAAATCTTACATTTTCAACATTCTATCAATTATCTTCGTCATTATTTATCGAAACGTCTTCATCTTTTTTTCATCATGTAGCTTAGAAAAAGCCCTTTCATAAGTGTCCCTGTTTTTTTTAAATTACTCTTACCGATTTTGAAATATGGCGTCCAGAAAGTAGGTCAAAACAAAAGTTCTCCAAATTCAGGGTATGAGTTATGAATTAGGGGTAGAATTTTGTCAGGAATCTGAATCTGCAAACCAAATTTTAATCCGACTTCCGGTTTGGAAGTTATGTCGTTTTAAAAGCTCAAAAATCGCTAAATTTGGTGCCCATGTTAAGTCAATGGGAAAAAAGATTTTTTTGAAGTGAAGAATACGAAATATAGACTGAGTTCAGCTTAATTTAATGAAAGCTTTCAAAAGAAGGGGACCTAAAAAGCCATCTAGCTTCAAAATTTGGACACCAACATGCCTAGGTCAAAATCTAGGTCAAATTCAAAGGTTTTCCTTATTTTTGCGATTCTGACACTACACTTCAATAATATTCTTCGAAATTGTGTATACATGTAGCCAAGAGTGTGCTAATAGTGTTAGCCTTTTGCCGTCAGAAAGTATTTTGATCCACTTTTGAGATATGGTGTCCGAAAAGTAGGTCAAAATTAAAAGTTCTCCAATTTTGACGTTTGAGTTATGAATTAAGTGTAGAATTTTCTCAGGAATCCGAATCTGCAAACCAAATTTCGATCCGACTTCCAGTTCCGAAGTTATGGCGTGTACGAAAAGTAGGTCAAAATAAAAATTCGCCAAATTTAACGTATGAGTTATGAATTAGGGGTAGAATTTTGTCAGGAATCCAAATCTTTAGATCAAATTTCGTTCCGACTTCCGGTTCGGAAGTTATGGCGTTTTGAAATTTCGGAAAATCGATCTGATGGTATCCTGGTAGAAAGTCAAGAGTAGAGAAGAAAATATTGAAAAATTCATCCATCCTTCCTATCTGAACCTATCCTATCCTATCCTTCCTTCGTATCCTTTCCTTCCTATCCTTCCTATCCTCTCCTATCATATCCTTTCTTCCTATTCTGTTCTATCATATCCTTCTTTCTTATTCTATCCTATCGTTCCTTCCCATTCTATCCTATCCTACCTTCCTGTTTTATCCATCCATCTTATTCTGGATGACTCAGCTTATTCTGGATGACTCGGCTTATTTTAGATGACTGGGCTTAAAAAAGTCTGGATCTGGAGTCTGAAATTGAACTTCGTTCAATTTCCCAAGTCTAGTTATTATTATTCTTCTTCGGGAGTTTTTTCAGTAACTATGGGGTATCCAGTAAAGACCATAATACAGTTTATTTAGGTTCAGTATCTAGTTGGTGGGAAGTTGGGTCAAATTTTTATCTAGGTCAAAGGTCAAGAACTAGGTCAAATCCAGTACTTTGTCACTTTTTTCGATTTTCTCGGTTGTCCTTCAATATTTTTGATCCGGGTTTTTTTCATTGTGTTCCTTATAAAAAAGTAGGAAACCTAGTGTCGATTTAGTTTTTTGATATCTCAAACCGATTTCGAGATATCAGTGTCCAAAAACGAGGTCCAAAAAAAATTTCTCCGAATCAAATGTCCAGGATATAAGTCTTGTAGGAAATTTTCTCAGGATTCCGAATCTGAAAACGAAATTTAGATCAGACTTCCGGTTCTGAAGTTATGGCGTTTTGAAAGCTCAAAAATCGCTAAATTTTGAGCCCATGTTAAAGGGACAATACTGGAAATCGGGAATAATTCATTAGAAAAAGTTCAAAATAAATCGTTGGTGGCTCAAACCTGCCCCTAAGAATGGCTACGACGTGAACTTACTTTTGTCAAAATACCGGAGCCTGAAAAAAATCACTCACCTAGATATCAACGAAAGAAGTGTCAGTTTCGTTCGACTGCGAGAGCAAAATTGAAGCTGAGCTAAACGGTTTTCGTTTGTCGTAAAATTGACCTCATTTAACTGCGCCATCTGGCGAATGAATCATTGTTTCGTGTCATATGATTCGTTGTTTTGTGTCACGTGACCTACCTTTAGACCTTTTGCCACCTATCGTAAGTTAATCGAATTAAAATGAAATTTTTCGATCCAAGAAGAAAATTTGCACAAAAATTATAAACTCCGCTTGACATAATCTTTGCCAATCTATCGTCTTCTTGATGAGGCACATCGGAACTTGGAATTCAACCAAGCCACAAAAAGTATGTATTTTAGTTGTTCAACATGTTCAATTGTGTTAATATTTCCCAGAACTCGGCCTTTAAGTCAATGGGAAAAAAGATTTTTTTTAAGTGAAAAATACGAAATATAGACTAAGTTCAGCTAAATATAATGAAAGCTGTTAAAAGAATGAGACCTCAAAAGCCATCTAGCTTTAAAATTTGGACACCTAAATGCCTAGGTCAAAATCTAGGTCAAATTCAAAGTTTTTTCTTATTTTTGCGATTCTGACACTACACTTTAATTATATTCTTCGAAATTGTGTATACATGTAGCCAAGAGTGTGCTAATAGCGTTAGCCTTTTGCCGTCAGAAAGTATTTTGACCCACTTTTGAGATATGGTGTCCGAAAAGTAGGTCAAAATAAAAAGTTCTCCAAATTTAACATTTGAGTTATGAATTAAGAATAGAATTTTCTCAGAAATCCGAATCTGCAAACCAAATTTCGATCCGACTTCCGGTTCCGAATTATGGCGTGTCCAAAAAGTAGGTCAAAATAAAAATTCGCCAAATTTAATGTTTAACTCTTTTGCGCGGTCAGGCGAGTTTTGTCGCCACTACGCTTTATGGCGTATGTCAACCTGGAGTCGACATGCTATAGGAAAGTTTTAGCAGACTTCAAAAGATGTCACCCTTGTATTGCAGTGCCAATATTTGGTACTCACATTGACAGGAAGTGATTTAAAATTAATTTGGCGAAGCAAAGTTTCTGAAAAAAATTATTTTGGTCACTTAATTGATTTATTTTGTAACAAATACGAATCTGGAAGTGATCAGACATTGTGGTACTAAAAAAGGGCTAGATTTAGACGGGTAATGATGATCAAATCGCTGCTATATTCAATTATTCTGGCAGTGAAGCCTAATATTTGAAGCCTCAGAAAATGAAACTTAGAACGATGATGGGCCTGACAACTCTGTGCCTGGGGGACAGGCAAGGGAAGCTGCTGGGGTACACCAAGGTAATATTTAGTAGGGGTCTTATGTTTTTTTTCCAATACATAATGTTTTGGATTTTTTATCATCAGTGCCTCTAATTGTGATGAGTTCATACGTTAACATATGATTTATACATATTTTTCCAATTATGAGTAAAAATTTGGTGGTGTTATCTCTGTTGGTTTAGGTTTTATGTCACTTTCAAATTGGCAGGCATGAAAATCCTAATTTTTAGTAAATTAATTACCGCTCAGTAGCTTTTAAAAATAATTAAATACCGCGCAAAAGAGTTAAGTTATGAATTAGGGGTAGAATTTTGTCAGGAATCCGAATGTTTAAATCAAATTTAGATCCGACTTCCGGTTCGGAAGTTATGGCGTTTTGAAATTTCGGAAAATCGATCTGATGGTATCCTGATAGAAAGTCAAGAGTAGAGAAGAAAATATTGAAAAATTCATCCATCCTTCCTATCTGATCCTATCCTATCCAATCCTTCCTTCGTATCCTTTCCTTCCTATCCTCTCCTATCATATCCTTTCTTCCTATTCTGTTCTATCCTATCCTTCTTTCTTATTCTATCCTATCGTTCCTTCCCATTCTATCCTATCCTACCTTCCTGTTTTATCCATCCATCTTATTCTGGATGACTCAGCTTATTCTGGATGACTCGGCTTATTTTAGATGACTGGGCTTAAAAAAGTCTGGATCTGGAGTCTGAAATTGAACTTCGTTCAATTTCCCAAGTCTAGTTATTATTATTCTCTCCCAGTTTTCTCGATAACCATAAGGTTTCCAATAAAGATCATTATTCAGTCAATTTATGTCCAGTATCTAGTTACTCGGAAATTGGGTCAAATTTTTATCTAGGTCAAAGGTCAAGAACTAGGTCAAATCCAGTACTTTGTCACTTTTTTCGATTTTCTCGGTCGTCCTTCAATATTTTCGATCCGGTTTTTTTTCATTGTGTTCCTTATAAAAAAGTAGGAAAGCTAGGGTCGATTTAGTTTTTTGATATCTCAATCCGATTTCGAGATATCAGTGTCCGAAAACGAGGTCCAAAAATCAAGTTCTCCGAATCCAATGTCCAGGATATTAGCATTATAGGAAATTTTCTCAGGATTCCGAATCTGAAAACCGAATTGAAATCCGACTTCCGGTTCGGAAGTTATGGCGTTTTGAAAACTCAAAAATCGCTAAATTTGGTGCCCATGTCAAGTCAATGGGAAAAAAGATTTTTTTGAAGCGAAAAATACGAAATATAGACTGAGTTCAGCTTCATATAATCAAAGCCTTTAAAAGAAGGGGACCTCAAAAGCCACATAGCTTCAAAATTTGGACACCAAAATGCCTAGGTCAAAATCTAGGTCAAATTCATGGGTTTTCCTTATTTTTTCGATTCTGACACTACACTCTAATTATATTCTTCGAAATTATGTATACATGAAGCCAAGAATATGCTAATAGTGTTAGCCTTTTGCCGTCAGAAAGTATTTTGACCCACTTTTGAGATATGGTGTCCGAAAAGTAGGTCAAAATAAAAAGTTCTCCAAATTTAATATATGAGTTATGAATTAAGGGGAGAATTTTGTCAGGAATCCGAATCTGCAAACCAAATTTCGATCCGACTTCCGGTTCGGAAGTTATGGCGTGTCCGAAAAGTAGGTCAAAATAAAAATTCGCCAAATTAAACGTATGAGTTATGAATTAGGGGTAGAATTTTGTCAGGAATCCGAATCTGCAAACTAAATTTCGATCCGACTTCCGGTTCGGAAGTTATGGCCTTTTGAAATTTCGAGAAAAATCGATCTGATGGTATCCTGATAGAAAGTCAAGAGTAGAGAAGAAAATATTGAAAAATTCATCCATTCTTCCTATCTGATCCTATCCTATCCTTCCTATCTATCCTTCCTTCGTATATTTTCCTTCCTATCCTTCCTATCCTATCCTATCCTTTCTTTCTATTCTATTCTATCCTATCCTTCTTTCTTATTCTATCCTATCGTTCTTTCCTATTCTATCCTATCCTACCTTCCTATTTTATTTATCCATCTTTTTCTGGATGACTCAGCTTATTCTGGATGACTCGGCTTATTCTGGATGACTCGGCTAAAAAAAGTGTAGATCTGGAGTCTGAAATTGAACTTCGTTCAATTTCCAAAATCTAGTTATTAGACTCCAGATTGAAAATCTGGAGTCTATTGCTTTTGCCAGTTTTCTTATTATTATTATTCTTTCTTTGCGCGTTTTCTCAGCAACTAGAGGGACTTTCTGAAATCTGCTTACATGGTTAAATAGGTAATGAGACCTAGTTTCTGGGAAATTAGGTCAAATTTTTATCTAGGTCAAAGGTCAAAATCTAGGTCAAATTATCATTTTGTCAATTATCTCTGTCATTTTTCAATATTTTTTCAAAATTTTTTTTTCAACGTGTAGCCAAGAAAAAGACGATTCGACGGTGAGTAATCAATTTTTTGATTACTTTTACCGATTTTGAGATATTGCGTCCGGAAAGTAGGTCGAACGAAAAAGTTCTCCAAATTCAACGTATGAGTTATGAAATAAGTGTAAAATTTCCTCAGGAATCTAAATCAGCAAACTAAATTTCGATCTGACTTCCGGTTCGGAAGCTATAGCGTTTTGAAATTGCTAAATTTGGTGCCCATGTAAAGCCAATGGGAAAAAAGACTTTTTCGAAGTGTAAAATACAAGATATAGACTGAGCACAGCTTAACATAATGAATGCCCATAAAAGAAGGGGACCTCAAAAGCTACCTAGCTTCAAAATTTGGACACCAAAATGCCTAGGTCAAAATCTAGGTCAAATTCATAGTTTTTCCTTATTTTTGCGAATCTGGCACTACACTTTTAGGATTTGCTTCAAAATTTTGTATACAGGTAGCAAAGAGTGTGCTAATAGTGAGAGCCTTTTGCCGTCAGAAAGTATTTTGACCCACTTTTGAGATATGGTGTCCGTAAAGTAGGTCAAAATAAAAATTTCTCATAATTTAACTTATGAGTTATGAATTAAGGGTAGAATTTTCTCAGGAATCCGAATCTGCAAACCAAATTTCAATCCGACTTCCGGTTCGAAAGTTATGGCGTTTTGAAAGCTCAAAAATCACGAAATTTGTGTCCAATGTTAAGTCAATGGGAAAAAATATTTTTTTGAAGTGTAAAATACGAGATATAGACTGCGTATAGCTTAGCATAATGAATGCCTGCACAAGAAGGGGACCTCAAAAGCTACCTAGCATCAAAATTTGGACACCAAAATGCCTAGGTCAAAATCTAGGTCAAATTCATAGTTTTTTCTTATTTTTGCGATTCTGACACTACACTTTAATAATTTACTTCAAAATTTTGTATACAGGTAGCAAAGAGTGTGCTAATAGTGTTAGCCTTTTGCCGTCAGAAAGTATTTTGACCCACTTTTGAGATATGGTGTCCGAAAAGTAGGTCAAAATAAAAAGTTATTCAAATTTAACATGTGAGCCATGAATTAAGGGTAGAATTTTCCCAGGAATCCGAATGTGTAAACCAAATTTCAATCCGACTTTCGGTTCGGAAGTTATGGCGTTTTGAAAGCTCAAAAATCGCTAAATTTGGTGCCCTATGTTATGTCAATGAGAAAAAATATTTTTTTGAAGTGTAAAATACCAGATATAAACTGAGTACAGCTTAACATTCTGAAAGCCTATAAAAGAAGGAGACCTCGAAGGCTATCTAGCTTTAAAATTTGGACACCAAAATGCCTAGGTCAAAATCTAGGTCAAATTCGTAGTTTTTCCTTATTTTTGCGATTCTGACATTACACTTTAATGATTTGCTTCGAAGTTTTGTATACAGGTAGCAAAGAGTGGGCTTATAGTGTTAGCCTTCTGCCGTCAGAAAGTATTTTGACCCACTTTTGAGATATGGTGTCTGAAAAGTAGGTCAAAATAAAAAGTTCTCCAAATTTAACGTATGAGTTATGAATTAAGGGTAGAATTTTCTCAGGAATCAGAATCTTTAAACCAAATTTCGATCCAACTTCTGATTAGAAAGTTATAGCGGTTTGAAGTCTCGAAAAGTCGATATGATGATATCCCCATGTTAAGCCAATGGAGTCGAAGATAACATCGTCTAAATGTCTATATTCTAGCTGACTCAGCTTATTCTGCATGACTCAGCTTACAGTTTTTCGGATGACTCACCTTAAAAAAAGTTTGAAATCTGGAGTCTTAAATTGAACTTGTTCAATTTACATGTCTAGTTATTATTATTATTCTAAACCAGTTTTCTCAATAACCATAAGGTTTTTAGTAAAGTCAGTCATTTGGTCAATTTAGGTCCAGAATCTAGTTCCTCGGAAATTGGGTCAAATTTTTAGCTAGGTCAAAGGTCAAGAACTAGGTCAAATCCAGTACTTTGTCACTTTTTTCGATTTTCTCGGTCGTCCTTCAATATTTTCGATCCGGGTTTTTTTCATTGTGTTCCTTATAAAAAAGTAGAAAACCTAGGATCGATTTAGTTTTTTGATATCTCAAACCGATTTCGAGATATCAGTGTCCGAAAACAAGGTCCAAAAAAAAAGTTCTCCGAATCAAATGTCCAGGATATTAGTCATATAGGAAATTTTCTCAGGAATCCGAATCTGAAAACTAAATTTAGATCAGACTTCCGGTTCAGAAGTTATTGCGTTTTGAAAGCTCAAAAATCGCTAAATTTGGTGCCCATGTTAAGTCAATGGGAAAAAAGATTTTTTTGAAGTAAAAAATATGAAATATAGACTGAGTTTAGCTAAATATAATGAAAGCTTTTAAAAGAATGGGACCTCAAAAGCCATCTAGCTTCAAAATTTGGACACCAAAATGCCTAGGTCAAAATCTAGGTCAAATTCAAAGTTTTTCCTTATTTTTGCGATTCTGACACTACAGATTAATTATATTCTTCGAAATTTTGTATACATGTAGCCAAGAGTACGCTAATAGTGTTAGCCTTTTGCCGTCAGAAAGTATTTTGACCCACTTTTGAGATATGGTGTCCGAAAAGTAGGTCAAAATAAAAAGTTCTCCAAATTTAACGTTTGAGTTATGAATTAAGAATAGAATCTTCTCAGAAATCCGAATCTGCAAACCAAATTTCAATTCGACTTCCGGTTCGGAAGTTATGGCGTGTCCAAAAAGTAGGTCAAAATAAAAAAATTCCAAATTTAACGTATGAGTTATGAATTAGGGGTAGAATTTTGTCAGGAATCCGAATCTGCAAATCAAATTTCGATCCAACTTCCGGTTCGGAAGTTATGACGTTTTGAAATTTCAAGAAAAATCGATCTGATGGTATCCTGATAGAAAGTCAAGAGTAGAGAAGAAAATATTGAAAAATGCATCCATCCTTCCTTTCTGATCCTATCCTATCCTTCCTATCTACCCTTGCTTCGTATCCTCTCCTTCCTATCCTTCCTATTCTATCCCTTCTTCCTATTCTATTATATCATTCTTTCCTATTCTATCCTATAGTTCCTTCCTATTCTAACCTATCCTTCCTTCCTTTTTCATCCATCCATCCATTCATCTTTTTCTGGATGACTTAGCTTATTTTGGATGACTTGGCTTATTCTGGATGACTCGGCTAAAAAAAGTCTAGATCTGGAGTCTGAAATTGAACTCGTTCAATTTCCAAAATCTAGTTCTTATTCTTATTATTCTAAACCAGTTTTCTCAATAACCATAAGGTTTTCAGTAAAGTCAGTCATTTGGTCAATTTAGGTCCAGAATCTAGTTCCTCGGAAATTGGGTCAAATTTTTATCTAGGTCAAAGGTCAAGAACTAGGTCAAATCCAGTACTTTGTCACTTTCTTCGATTTTCTCGGTCGTCCTTCAATATTTTTGATCCGGGTTTTTTTCATTGTGTTCCTTATAAAAAAGGAGGAAACCTAGGGTCGATTTAGTTTTTTGATATCTCAAACCGATTTCGAGATATCAGTGTCCGAAAAGGAGGTCCAAAAAAAAGTTCTCCGAATCAAATGTCCAGGATATTAGTCTTATAGGAAATTTTCTCAGAATTCCGAATCTGAAAACGAAATTTGGATCTGACTTCCGGTTCGGAAGTTATGGCGTTTTGAAAATTCAAAAATCGCTAAATTTGGTGCCCATGTTAAGTCAATGGGAAAAAATATTTTTTTGAAGTGAAAAATACGGAATATAGACTGAGTTCAGCTTCATATAATCAAAGCCTTTAAAAGAAGGGGACCTCAAA
Source organism: Owenia fusiformis (assembly GCA_903813345.2). NCBI lineage: Eukaryota > Metazoa > Annelida > Polychaeta > Sabellida > Oweniidae > Owenia > Owenia fusiformis. Next base: position 26,412 of record CAIIXF020000028.1, read on the forward strand.
AGCCATCTAGCTTCACAATTTGGACACCGAAATGCCTAGGTCAAAATCTAGGTCAAATTCATAGGTTTTCCTTATTTTTTCGATTCTGACACTACACTTTAATTATATTCTTCGAAATTGTGTATACATGTAGCTAAGAATATGCTAATAGTGTTAGCCTTTTGCCGTTAGAAAGTATTTTGACCCACTTTTGAGATATGGTGTCCGAAAAGTAGGTCAAAATAAAAAGTTCTCCAAATTGAATATATGAGTTATGAATTAAGTATAGAATTTTGTCAGGAATCTGAATCTGCAAACCAAATGTCGATCCGACTTCCGGTTGGGAAGTTATGGCGTGTCCGAAAAGTAGGTCAAAATAAAAAATCTCCAAATTTAACGTATGAGTTATGAATTAGGGGTAGAATTTTGTCAGGAATCTGAATCTGCAAACCAAATTTCGATCCGACTTCCGGTTCGGAAGTGATAGTGTTTTGAAATTTCGAGAAAAATCGATCTGATGGTATCCTGATAGAAAGTCAAGAGTAGAGAAGAAAATATTGAAAAATTCATCCATCCTTCCTATCTCATCCTACCCTATCCTTCCTATCTATCCTTCCTTCATATCTTTTCCTTCCTATCCTTCCTATCCTATCCTATCCTTTCTTCCTATTCTATTCTATCCTATCCTTCTTTCTCATTCTATCCTATCGTTCTTTCCTATTCTATCCTATCCTACCTTCCTATTTTATTTATCCATCTCTTTCTAGATGACTCAGCTTATTCTGGATGACTCGGCTTATTCTGGATGACTCGGCTAAAAAAAGTTTAGATCTGGAGTCTGAAATTGAACTTCGTTCAATTTCCAAAATCTAGTTATTCTTATTATTATTATTCTAAACCAGTTTTCTCAATAACCATAAATTTTTTTAGTAAAGTCAGTCATTTGGTCAATATAGGTCCAGAATCTAGTTCCTCGGAAATTGGGTCAAATTTTTATCTAGGTCAAAGGTCAAGAACTAGGTCAAATCCAGTACTTTGTCACTTTTTTCGATTTTCTCGGTCGTCCTTTAATATTTTCGATCCGGGTTTTTTTCATTGTGTTCCTTATAAAAAAGTAGAAAACCTAGGTTCGATTTAGTTTTTTGATATCTCAAACCGATTTCGAGATATCAGTGTCCGAAAACGAGGTCCAAAAAAGGTTCTCCGAATCAAATGTCCAGGATATTAGTCTTATAGGAAATTTTCTCAGGATTCCGAATCTGAAAACGAAATTTCGATCCGACTTCCGATTCGGAAGTTATGGCGTTTTGAAAACTCAAAAATCGCTAAATTTGGTGCCCATGTTAAGTCAATGGGAAAAAATATTTTTTTGAAGTGAAAAATACGGAATATAGACTGAGTTCAGCTTCATATAATCAAAGCCTTGAAAAGAAGGGGACCTCAAAAGCCATCTAGCTTCAAAATTTGAACACCGAAATGCCTAGGTCAAAATCTAGGTCAAATTCATAGGTTTTCCTTATTTTTTCGATTCTGACACTACACTTTAATTATATTCTTCGAAATTGTGTATACATGTAGCCAAGAATATGCTAATAGTGTTAGCCTTTTGCCGTCAGAAAGTATTTTGACCCACTTTTGAGATATGGTGTCCGAAAAGTAGGTCAAAATAAAAAGTTCTCCAAATTTAATATCTGAGTTATGAATTAAGAGTAGAATTCTGTCAGGAATCCGAATCTGCAAACTAAATTTCGATCCGACTTCCGGTTTGGAAGTTATGGCGTGTCCAAAAAGTAGGTCAAAATAAAAAATCTCCAAATTTAACGTATGAGTTATGAATTGGGGGTAGAATTTTGTCAGGAATCCGAATCTGCAAACCAAATTGCGATCCGACTTCCGGTTCGGAAGTTATGGCGTTTTGAAATTTCGAGAAAAATCGATCTGATGGTATCCTGATAGAAAGTCAAGAGTAGAGAAGAAAATATTGAAAAATTCATCCATCCTTCCTATCTCATCCTATCTTATCCTTCCTATCTATCCTTCCTTCATATCTTTTCCTTCCTATCCTTCCTATCCTATCCTATCCTTTCTTCCTATTCTATTCTATCCTATCCTTCTTTCTTATTCTATCCTATCGTTCTTTCCTATTCTATCCTATCCTACCTTCCTATTTTATTTATCCATCTCTTTCTAGATGACTCAGCTTATTCTGGATGACTCGGCTTATTCTGGATGACTCGGCTAAAAAAAGTCTAGATCTGGAGTCTGAAATTGAACTTCGTTCAATTTCCAAAATCTAGTTATTATTATTCCACGCAAGATTTCTCCGCACACACCGACATGTCAGCTAATTAGCATATACCATCAACCTTGACATGTTCCTGGGCTACAGGGAAATGCCTTCGTTTTTTTAATTAGCCCCTCCCTAATTAGCCAAGGTCAAATCGCAAATTTTTACATTTTTGCACGTACAAGGAGTAACCATTTTTATTTTTTACCCAAAATTTGCATATGCCATCCCTCACAATTGCCATTTCACATATATTCCGGGTTTTAAAATTGGGTGCCCCAAATTTGAAAAATGGGGCACCCCAGTGGGGCAAAATTTGAAAACTGTGTATCCGATCCCAATTCTGAGCAGATATAAAGAATCGAAGCCCCTGATTCCAAATATGCTTTCGGTTTTGGAATCCGACCTCTGAGTGACCTTGAAAAGGTCAACAAGTTCAAAAATCAAAATCGCTCAAATTGATTCAAAATTGGTACCATTGTATTACACTGTACTCGGATAGAGTAAATTAGGTCACCATTTTGACCTTGACCTTTGACATTGACCTTCAAATGACCTCAAAGTTGAAAACTAGGATTTTCATTCCAATTCTTTGCAAGTATGAAGTATGGATGTCCCTGATTCTAAATATGCTTGTAGTTTTGGAATTTGACCTCCGGGTGACCTTGAAAAGGTCAAAAAGGTTAAATTGCTAAAATTGCTCAAATTGATTCGATATTGGTACCATTGTATTACACTGTACTAAACTAGAGTAAATTAGGTCAACATTTTGACCTTGACCTTTGACCTTCACCGTAAAATGACGTAAAACTTATTTCTTGTTTTACCTGTTCAAGGAGCCACTGTAGTTATTTTTTGCATGCCTTACTCTTCCCATTTAACATATCTCTAGGGTTTATAATTTGGGTGATTTTCATTCCAATTCTTTGCAAGTATGAAGTATGGATGTCCCTGATTCTAAATATGCTTGTGGTTTTGGAATTTGACCTCCGGGTGACCTTGAAAAGGTCAAAAAGGTTAAATTGCTAAAATTGCTCAAATTGATTCGAAATTGGTACCATTGTATTACACTGTACTTAACTATAGTAATTAGGTCAATAAGGGTACGGGTTTTTAAATTGAGTGCCAAAATTTCAAAAATATGGCAAAATATGATATCAAATATGCTTTCGGTTTTGGAATTCGACCTCTGCGTGACCTTGAAAAAGGTCAGTTGTGCATCGAATTTGCTGCTGCGGCGAGGAACGGCATTCTACGAAATCGCCCCCGTGGCGATTTTAAATGTCTAGTTATTTTTCTTAGCAAGATATCTCAATAACTAGAAGACTTAGGGTAAATCTGTTTACATGGTCAGTTAGGGTATGTGACCTAGTTTCTGGGAAATGAGGTCAAATTTTTTTCTAGGTCAAAGGTCAAAATCTAGGTCAAATCTACAAATTGTCAATTATCTTTGTTATGGTTAATTATTTTTCTCAATTCTTTTTTCATCGTGTAGTTTAAAAGGAGCGCTTTTAAGTGAACTAATTCTTTTTATTGTAACTTTTAAGAATTTTGAGAAATTTGACTTTAAAAAAAATTGAATTTTTTAAATGTTCCAAATCCATAAAAATTGGTATTAATTTAATAGAAAATTGTCTCAAGATTCTGAATCTGAAAACGAAATTGTGATCCGACTCCCGGTTCAGGAGTTAAGACATTTTGAAATTTTGAAAAAATGATTTGATGATATCCCCATGTCATGTCAATCAGACCAATATTTTTTTATTTCTCATTAATATCAAAGTTCAAATTAAGCTTTTAATAGTAAATTTTCTCAGGATTCCGAATCTGAAAAGAAAATTGAGATCCGACTTCCGGTTTACAAGTAATGGGCTTTTGAAATCTCAAAAAAATCCCACCGCTGCCACCAAATTGTAACAATCTCAACCCTTTCATTAATATCAGATCTCAAAATGGTTTTGAGATAAACAATCTAGATCTGGAGTCTTGAATTGAACTTGTTCAATTTCTCCAATCTAGTTAATATTATTTTTATCACCCTTTTTAAAGATAGGACATATAATAATAATCAGGGAAAATTCCAGATTCAACGATTTTGTTAAAATAGATTCAGAGCACAGTTGTAGCATTTTGAGAGTGATATCATCAGCTCCGCATGCTTTTGAGCTGTCAAGATTTTGAATGATAGTTTTAACTTCTTAAACAGTCGTGAAAGAGATTTCAACAAGGTTGTTGGTACGAAGAGGAAAGTTAACATCAAGGGTTTGATTTCTGAGAAAAATAGTGCAAGAACATTTCAGCTTTTTCTTCTTTAGTTTCGGCGATTTTGTCAAGTTGTTGATTTAGGATTGTTGGAATTGGATTTTAACATTTTTACCCAGGAGTTTCTTGATATTGGACCAAAAACCGATGTTTGAGGATTTTTCTTCAGACAGATGGGAGATTATTATCCCACCGAACGAAGTTCGAGGGGGATATAGAGAAACCGTCCGTCCGTCCGTCCGTTTGTCCGTCCGTCCGTCCGTCCGTCCGTGTGTCCGGGCGATAACTCCAATACCGGTTGACGGATTTGGTTCAAATTTTAAAGGCTTATGCCTTATGAGTGTAGGACCTCTGCTCGAGAAGGAATTTTCAATATGGCCGCCATTTTTCGTAAAAAATGTAATCATTGATAACTCAAATACAAGTTGACGGATTTGGCTCAAATTTTATATGCTGATGCCTAGGGACAAAGGAGTTTCGCACAAAAAATTTTTTTCAAGATGGCTGCTTAATTTCAAAATGGCGGCCATTTTTCATAAAAATACGTAATCTTTGATAACTCAAATATCAGTGAACGGATTTGGTTCAAATTTTATATGATGATGCTTAGGGACACAGTAGCTATGTTCGACAAAAAATTTTCAAGATGGCCGCTTAATTTTAAAATGGCGGCAATTTTTCGTAAAAAACGTAATCTTTGATAACTCAAATACCAGTGAACAGATTTGGTTGAAATTTTATATGCTCATGCCTAGGGACACAGTAGCTCTGTTCAAGAAATAATTTTCAAGATGGCCACTGAATTTCAAGATTGCGGCCAATTTTCGTAAAAAACATAATCTTTGATAACTCATATACCAGTGAACGGATTTGGTTCAAATTTTATATGATGATGCCTAGGGACACAGTTGCTATGTTCGACAAAGAATTTTCAAGATGGCCGCTTTATTATCCCACCCAACGAAGTTCGAGGGAGATATAGAGAAGCCGTCCGTCCGTTCGTCCGTTTGTCCGTCCGTCCGTGTGTCCGGGTGATAACTCCAATACCGGTTGACGGATTTGGTTAAAATTTTTAAGGCTTATGCCTTATGAGTGTAGGACCTCTGCTCGAGAAGGAATTTTCAATATGGCTGCTCAATTCAAAATGGCCGCCATTTTTCGTAAAAAATGTAATCGTTGATAACTCAAATACAAGTTGACGGATTTGGTTCAAATTTTATATGCTGATGCCTAGAGACAAAGGAGTTTCGCACAAAAAGAGATTTTCAAGATGGCCGCTTAATTTCGAAATGGCGGCCATTTTTCGTAAAAATATGTAATCTTTGATAACTCAAATACCAGTGAACGGATTTGATTCAAATTTTATATGATGATGCTTAGTGACACAGTAGCTATGTGCGACAAAAAATTTCAAGATGGCTGCTTAATTTCAAAATGGCGGCCATTTTTCGTAAAAATATGTAATCTTTGATAACTCAAATACCAGTGAACGGATTTGGTTCAAATTTTATATGATGATGCTTAGGGACACAGTAGCTATGTTCAACAAAAATTTTCAAGATGGCCCTTAATTTTTTTTCAAAATGGTGGCCATTTTTCGTAAGAAACGTAATCTTTGATAACTCAAAAACCAGTGAACAGATTTGGTTGAAATTTAATATGATTATGCCTAGGGACACAGTAGCTCTGTTCAAGAAACAATTTTCAAGATGGTGGCTGAATTTCAAGATGGGGGCCAATTTTCGTAAAAAAACATAATCTTTGATAACTCATATACTAGTGAACGGATTTGGTTCAAATTTTATATGATGATGCCTAGTTCACAATGGTATAAACTAACTTTGTGCCAAATTTCATGCTTCTTTCACAAAGTGCACAAACATTTCAACATTTACACTAGCTATAATAAGCATAATATGTTTTGTTCGGTGGGATTTGCTACTCCTTGGAGTTGCTGTTTTTCTAGTTGAATTTGTATAGTTTACCTTAGCATCACAAATCAAGATTTTACATAAATTTGACTGGGTCTTGTATGCATTGTAATTTTGGTCAGTGTTCCGATGTTGAAATCGTTTATAAAGTTTAGCTTTCTTGCCTAATTCATTGGACAGCTTGCTATTAAACCAGGGTCTGTCGTTTTCCTTAATGCGTTTCAACTTGTTGGGAATATGTTTCCTAAAAATTCTGAGCAAAAAGCTGAAAAAGTCTTTTGTAAGAGAGTCTAGATTTCGATAGTTGTTAAAGAAATTATTCCAATCATGATTAGTTATAGCCTGATTTAACATATGAGTATCTGCTTGGTCGTATTTCCATATGGTTTTACGTGCAGGTGTAGAAGCATAACCAGGTAAATCAACTTTAAACAATAAGGTATGTAGTCAGTATTCCCAATTGGGTCCAGAATTTGAACATCACCTACAAGCAATCTATCATTTGTACAGGTAAGATCGATACATGATTTTGAAGAGGTAGTAACACGTGTTGGACCTTTAACAAGTTGGTCGAAACCATTTTGGAAAAATATATCATTTAAATTCTGGCCAATGGCATCCTCAGTGCCATTTAGCCACCAGGTTTTGGATTTCGCGTTAGAATCACCATTAAATATGATAAGATTAGGTTTGTCAGCCTTGACTAGAGATATATTTCTTTCAAAACTTTGAAAAAATTCAAAGCGTTCTTGTTTAGTCTGGCTTGGAGACCTATAAAAAACACCAAACATTATTTTCTTGCCCTTCACTTTTACTTCAAGCCAAAGTCCACCCAGTTCAGGAAAATCAAGATCTGGTCTTTCTTTAATGAGAAGATTATTGTGGGCATAAATCATAAGGCCTCTATGTTTGGAGGAATAGTAAGGCTTATGGAAACCTTTAATTGAAAAGTCTTCAGTAATTTTTGAATCAGAAAGGTTTCCTACCTCAGAGTCCTATAATATTTGAATTATTAGACTCCAGATGAAATCTGGAGTCTATTGTTTTCGTCAGTTTTCTTATTCTTCCTATTATTATTCTTTTTCTAAACGAGTTTTCTCAATAACATTAAGGTCTTCAGTAAAGTCAATCATTTGGTCAATTTAGGTCCAGTATCTAGTTCCTCGGAAATTGGTTCAAATTTTTATCTAGGTCAAAAGTCGATAACTAGGTCAAATCCAGTACTTTGTCACTTTTTCGATTTTCTCGGTCGTCCTTCAATATTTTGATCCCGGTTTTTTTCATTGTGTTCCTCATAAAAAAGTAGAAAATCTAGGGTCAATTTATTTTATTGGTATCTCAAACCGATTTCAAGATATCAGTGTCCGAAAACGAGGTCCAAAAAAAGTTCTCCAAATCCAATGTTGAGGATATTAGTCTTTTAAGAAATTTTCTCAGGATTCCGAATCTGAAAAACAAATTTCGATCTGACTTCCGGTTCAGAAGTTATGGCGTTTTGAAAATTCAAAATTCGCTAAATTTGGTGCCCCATGTTAATTCAATGGGAAAAAATATTTTTTTGAAGTGTAAAATACGAGATATAGACTAAGCACAGCTAAACATAATGGAAGCCCATAAAAGAAGGGGACCTCAAAACCTTCTTTTCATAAAAATTTGGACACCAAAATGCCTAGGTAAAAATCTAGGTCAAATTCAAAGTTTTTCCTTTTTTACGATTCTGACACCACGGAGTAATTATATTCTTCGAAATTTTGTATACATGTAGCCAAGAGTGTGCTAATAGTGTCTTTTGCCGTCAGAAAGTATTTTGCCCCACTTTTGAGGTATGGTGTCCGAAAAGTAGGTCAAAATAAAAAGTTCTCCAAATTGAACGTATGAGTTATGAATTAAGGCCAGGATTTCCCCAGCAATCCGAATCTGCAAACCAAATTTCGATTCGATTTCCGGTTCGAAAGTTATGGCATTTTGAAATTTCGGGAAAAATCTATCTGATGGTATCCTGATAGAGAGTCAAGAGTAGCGAAGAAAATATTGAAAAATGCACCCGTCCTTCCTTCCTATCCTGTCTGATCCTATCCTTCCTATCTACCCTTCCTTCCTATCCTATCCTTCCTTCCTATTATATCCTATCGTATCCTTCTTTCCTATTCTATCCTATCGTCCCTTCCTATTCTTTCCTATCCCTTCTATATATCCTTCCTTCTCATCATTTCCTTCCTATCCTTCATAACCTATCCTATTCTTCTTTCCTATTCTATCCTATTTTTCCTTCCTATTCTATCCTATTCTTCCTCCATATTCAATCTACCCATCAATCTTTTTCTGGATGACTCAGCTTATTTTTTGATGACTCAGCTTATTCTGGATGACTCGGCTTATTCTGTATGACTGGGCTTAAAATAGTCTAGATCTGGAGTCTGAAATTGAACTTGTTCAATTTCCCCAGTCTAGTTTTCCATGATTCTGTGGTCTAATGCTTGACAGCGAGTCCCATAATTAGCCCCTATACTTCTGATATTGGAGAAAAGTATGTTTACTCCTAGAGGACTTGTTGGACCAAGATTCATATGGATGTATCCTGATAGAAGCAAAGTTAACTGAATGATGTTTGGCTGATAAAAGTAAATGGCCAGCCCAGGAGTTAAACAAGCCGTTATAGTATAAACAAATTGAGTTTGTTAAGATAAATCTTCATGGTATTGTTTCTATGCTTAATTAAGTTAACAAAAATGCTCATGTGATTGAGTACTTGAAGCACTTGGTTTAGAAGTAAATCTCCAGCTGCGAAGATGATAAATATTGAATTAAGGTGTTTCTCTACCATGCGAGAAAACCAGTTATCAAGTAAGTAATATGCAGTGAAAAATGAGAGGATCACAATGCATAAAATATTAATTATGGGTGGACAGAAACAAGGTATTTTCCGGGGTGAGAGATCTTTTGAGTATTAAAGGTACCTATGCTCGACCCCCATTGGACTTTATTAATCCCCATTAAAATCATTTGCCATCAGCACCATTACCCACAAGGACCCAGCATATAGTTTTACATTTTTGTCAGAGAGATTTTGCATTGATGGTTTGAAGTATTTGCAGCTCAGTAATACCACACTTATTCGTTTGTTTGAATTTAGAAGAAAAAAATACTAAGGCAATCATAATTAATGACATATTGCACATGTATAAACAGAATATGCAAGTTTTGGCACCATTTTTTCAGTTTGGGCTGAACTCGCAGAGGACTGGGAAATGTTTCAATTAAAATCAGATTATAGGTTTAAGGCAGTTCCGCAAGTGTGAAATAGATTTAGGAAACAATTTGTTATAATTCCAACTTATTTATCAAAATGTTCTTGACCTTAAGTTATAGGTCTTATGATATTCAAGTTTTCATTTAATGATCAAATGTTTCTTATTCAATTAGAAATATATTGGTGATCCTATAAGTTTTTATTAAACACCAACTGGGATATTGATCATGCGGATCCACCTACAAGGCAGAATGAAAGAGTGTGGCACATATTTTAGGCACATTTAAAATAGGAGTCAATGTCCTCAGGTGGGTAAAATAATGTTTGTGTGATTTGGCATTTATGTTAAGAAATGAATCAAAATAAAGCAGCAGACATGGAGCATAAAATAAATGTTCAGTGGTTGTCCATATAACAATCAGCAACCATGAGTAGGCATTGCTGTGCATGACTCAACCTCAGACCAAAGGTGAGTATATTTCAACACAAATGTTTGCCATCACAGGTTCCAGCTGGCATAATAAGGTATATAGGATGTGGTTCATTTGTTTCCAACACAGTCAAAAGTATTCACATGTAAATTAACTCAAACTTTTGAGATCAATGTTCTCAAATGCTTATACCACTCGAACTGATTGGGTATTATGGTCAAGCTGAGACCTATATGAGAAACAATGAGCAAGTCAAAACAAACAGATTATTTCATGGCAAACAGTCGTGCCAAAAGTAAGATAAGGGGAATATTAACCCTTTGGTTTTTGATGTTTAGGATACAAAAATCTGCTCAATATTGTCGAAAATATCCACTTGCACCTTCCTCCCAGCTTCGTTTGAGGCGCATATCTTCCCATTGAATGACCAACAGTCCTTTACAGCCTTACTCTGTTTGAGCCTCCGCAGTAGGTTTGAGTTTTGGGGCGACAGGTCCTCGTAAATCACGATTCTTGTTCCCTTCATGAGCTTTCTGCCCTGTAGAACCTTGTCACGGACTTTTTGGTTGTGAAATCTCACAATCATGGGATGAGGTTTCTCCTTGTTCCTTCTGTAGATCCTATGCGCTACTTCTATGTCCTCAGCTGAGGGTGCAGAATCAGCAAGCTTTTGTAGCGAAGCGACCACCTTTTCAATATAGTGTATTTATTGCATCAATATTCGTAACATTAATATCTTCGGTTTTTACCCCACGGAGTAAGTTAAACCGAACATAAACAAAACCAGTTACAACAAATGGTACCTACTATCCCAAATATAATGGACTGTCTTATACAACAAATATGTAAGATGCTTCAAAACTGTATTCGATCCGATCAAATATAAATTTGATAAGTATTTTAAATATGTGCGATGCCAAGTACCATTCGTATTGGGTAAACATATTCATTTGTGGTAAACATATTCATTTGTGGGGTAAGTCACGTGACTTACCGAATGATTTTATATAAACCAATCTTCACTGTTTTGATGTGGGGTAAGTCACGTGACTTCGGCCACGTGACTTGCGCCATCTATATATTCAAAGAGCTCTGGTGCGATTCTCCAATTGCGAAAACGTATCATCTATTTAGAAAGGATCGCTTGTAGCCTCATGCCTGTTGCAATGATCTAATAACTTCTCAATTTACTCTCTGAATTGTGAATATGAATCGTGTTCAAATTCTTTTTCCTCGCTTGTTTCATCCATTTTGAAATAATTTCTACGTCACTGGTCACGTGATTTTACCGAATTGTTTTATGCTACATGCAGCATGAGTAATTTATGTGGGGTAAGTCACGTGACTTACCCCACATGATTTTATGCGAAAGTACATGTCATTAATTATGTGGGGTAAGTCACTATATGTTCGTGCTATTTTGTACTCTGTGATTGTTCGGTAAATGAACATTGTTTGGTTCTAAAGTATATTTGTATTTGATGCGTGTTCTAAATATATGTGTCAACTGTCTTTGTTTGTGTGTGTACATGTACTTAAATATGTGATATTTTACCAAACACTGAATAAGATAAACCGCATATACAAGTGCATTTACCACATATATAGGTACACAAATCAAATATAAATGTGTAAAAACAAATCATTTATTACGTATTTCGAATTATTTTAATAGAGTGGAATATCGAATGGTCGTAATCAAATACAAAAGTGTGAAAATCGAATAAAGATGCAGAAAAAATTCCATATTTCAATACAGTTCTCATCCTATTGGGGGATGCCCAGTATTCTCGAGTGACTTTTCCTACTATATTGATTATTGTGGTTAGCCTGAACCTGTACATCATTAACATTGGTCTTAAGTCCAGCTATGTCACGCTTCAGAGACTTGTTTTCAGCTTTTAGAATTTCAATTTCTTTCATATATCCAGAGATCTCTTCCTTTACAGTTTGTTTGAGACCCTCCAATAGCTCTATCCTAAAGCCACTAAGGTCTCGTACAGTTACAGGAGCATCACTGTTATTAGCTGATGCCCTTCTAGTAGCCATAGTGTTGATATTTTATTCCAACTTGTATATTTGTAGCAATAAATTTGGTAAAAACTGGAGCTAACAAAATTCCTGTCTACATCCTTTGCACTACTTTAACCCCAGAAACTTAAGTCGCGAGGTGTAAAACAGTGAAAACAAATAAGTGTTAAAAATTGGCATTTTCATGTAATTGAACATAGCTGAAACTAAACGTATTTTTGTTGATCATTTTATGTATTCTAAAATATAATGCCTTTATCTGAACTTCGTCATCATACTTTTTGATCGTTCCGATTGTAAGTAGCTTTGATATCTGGCTCCTTATTAGTGAATTTCGTGAAATTGTCAATGTTACAGGACAATACACTTTTGAAAACATGTCATAATAACATGTCACATGTCTCAATAATAAATGGTCGGATCTTTTAATTTTGGTTATGCTGGCATAGTGAGAACATTCATCCAGAGTGTGATGAGAGCACTGTATTTTGTCTCCATCTATTACTGATAATATAGACCCAATAAAGTTAAATTAATGTAAAATTTATTCTGTGAAAATCGACATGGTCGTTAAAACACACCCACATGGCATTAGGGGAATCCGAGAAAAATAAGTTGTATGTGGTTAGCAAGTCCCTGATTCAGTTAACAGACCATCCTGTCCCAAATCGTGATACTAATTGTGATTGAATTACAATGAGCATTATCTGAAAAATTCTGAAAATTCACCATTTTCTTGTGAAAAAACGACCAAGATGTTATTCAAACATAGGCAGCATTCTCGTGTAAAGATGGGCACTATTTAAGAAAACAATATATCCACTCCGTTTTAATGAAAACATTTTACGAAATAACCAGCACAACCCCATTTAAGAGCGAATATAGTGTGAAACTGTGACAATCGACATGCGTGAAAATCGACATGGTTATACCATTGAACTCAAAGCAGTAAGTGAGTAAATAAGTCATTTGCATAAATCACAGATAGATTGATCTGATTTTATATGATAACCAATACTCTGATAACATATTTATAACAGTTTTCCGGTATTATTACGCATAAAGATCAATTGATAGACGATGAAAAGATAACAGCTAAAAAGTTTTCTCTTTGTTCAGCGTACTTTTTCCAAATTATTTGGAACTACCATTAGCATAATTTACCGAAAGGTTTTCACTACAAAAATCATTATGAAGACCATTATAACCCAAAATGTGTCAACCTCTGTAAATAGCGTTTCGTTCAGTTTATTCCCGGGGATTTCAGACTTCAATCATAAAGTCTATTAACGTTTCGGTTCAGTTTCCTTTTCAATGAATGCATCATTCTCAATGGTGAACAGCATAAACAGGCATTTCTAATTTGTAATTATAATATGAAATATTTTATAGCTTTTCGACGATGTTTATTTGCTTAAGATCTGATCTACCAGATACATTATCACGATCTGATATATACGATTCAGTATGCCTTCGTCAAACGTAATTCGTTGCAAAATGTACAGAGGAAAATAAAAAGTAATCAATGTCCGAGAATAAAAAAAAACAAAAAATCAAGACATGCGGTGCATAAAATTACGTTCCTCATTGAAATTATATCCCCAATCTAACTAGCATCGAACAAGCACAAGATGCATGCGACGATAAAGGCAACGGGTTAAGCGAGATGATTTTCTCCCCTCTTCGAAAAATAAAACCGGTGTGAAAGAAATGATGGTCCCCCAGGGATTATGGTCCCCTTTCTTAACGGCCCTTACTGGCCCTGATTGTGTATAAGATAATGAGGGAAAGAGTTGTATTTAGGTCGCCATATAAATCATGGAGAGTAGGACCATAATTTGATAGGACCTCCTACCCTTTTACACCTGCCATTAAAAACCTCAAATTAATGCGGAAAAGGTACGCGATCAATCAAAGACATGTAAATGTTCCAAATCTTAATTTATTATTTAATTATTATTTAATTTATTTATTAATTAAAATGAACTGTTTCGTGTGTGGCAAAGCTCAGAATAAAGTTACACGCCGTTCTAACATACACTCATGCAAAACAACTCAACATCAGCTCGAACACCTGTTCCATTAACACGACGTCTAAAGAAATCATTTATGAGCTTATGTCGCTGCGCTCAAACGCGCATAAATGTCAAATATACAATGCAAATATATAAACAAGTACTTCATCTTATGTGTTTTACTAGGTATTAAACACATTTATGTTTTACTGTACATACAGGGTGATCCAGAAGTAACGTCAAAGACATTGTAATTTCAAAAGTATTCATCAGATCTTCATGAAATTTGGTATACATGTACCCACAACATTTCTGAGTTACCATCTCAAAGATTGGAATTCAATCATTTCATTGGTTGAAATTATGGTTGCTATAGTAACCCGATATCGCGTAACCCGGGGCAAATTGAAGAGAAACCATAACGTTTTTGTGAATTTCTCTAATTTAAAAAGTCAGTAACATTTGAAAATGTTCATTGTTTGTTTTCTATGATTTTTATATTTGTTGCCATGGTAACAAATATGTAATAGTTGTGATGTCACAATAGGCATTCATAAAAAGCTTTCAATTTCTTTGAATTGCTTCAATCATCCATGACAAATACTAACATGACCAAGGACACTAACCCACCCAATTCAAGATGGCGCCAAGTCAGAGTAAAATAGAGCAAAGAACAAACATTAAGTTCTGTGTAAAGTTGGGGAAAGGTGTAAAAGAGACTATAAGACAGATAAAGAAGGCATATGGTAAAGCTGCCATTGCTGAGAGAAACATTTACAGGTGGTTTAACAAGTATTCCAGTGGATATGATGAAGTGGTAGACAAGCAGCGAGGAGGCAGGCCAGTGTCGTCATTCGATGATCAAACCATCAAAGCAATTGAAGCTGATGTTATGGACAATAGGCAAATTTCTATCAGAGAATTGGCTGAAAAACACGATCTGAGCTATGGGACTGTGCAACGGATACTGACAAAGAACTGTTTGTTAAAGAAGGTGTCTGCTAAATGGGTGCCGCATGACTTGACACAGGAGCAGAAAGACCGGCGTGTTAAGGCTTCAAGGGACTTTCTTGCAAAATATCGGAGAGATGGAGATGACTTTCTTAACAAGATCATTACGAGTGACGAATCATTGCTATCATTCTACATCCCAGAGACCAAGCAACAAAGTTCATCGTGGAAACATGACAACTCCCCAACACCAACCAAGCCTAAAATAGTACCAGGAATTCCACAAAAGAAACAAATGGTTGTGACATTCTTTGACATTAGAGGAATGGTGTTAACCCATTTTGTTCCCATTGGCCAGAGAATTAATGCCGTTTACATTGCAAAGGTAAGATATCATTTGTTCTAATAATACATCATACTGTGAATTTTATTTTTAAATTAAAGTATTTAAATGTTGTTCACTGTCAATATAATTATAACTCCATGGCCATGATTCAAATCCAAATCCAATCAATGAAACAACTGGTTTAACAACCATTAAACATTTGTTTTTCAGGTTCTGAAGCGTGATCTTCAACGTTCCCTGAGGAAAAAGCGTCCCGGACATCTGCAGCAGTTTATCTTGCATTGGGACAATGCCCCTACGCACACTGCAATCCTGACCAGCAACACAGTCCAAACACTTGGATTTCAACAACTTGAACATGCCCCTTATTCACCTGATCTTGCCCCCAGTGACTTTTATTTGTATGGGGTACTAAAAAGAAACCTTAGTGGAAATAATTTTCAATCCTGTGAGGAATTGAAAAATGCCGTAGTACTAGCCCTACAAGGAATGAGTTCTAATGGATTTAATTCTGTGTTCAAGGAATGGGTATCCAGACATGAGAAATGTGTTGCAAATGGTGGCAATTATGTAGAATGAACTATTATTAGTAACTGTGCAATAGTATGATTTATATTGTTGTGAAATAAAATGTTGAGGATATAACAATTTCAGATCTTGTTGATATTTTGAGATTACGCATTACACGTTAAGTAATTTGCCCCGGGTTACGCGATATCGGGTTACTATAGCAACCATAATTTCAACCAATGAAATGATTGAATTCCAATCTTTGAGATGGTAACTCAGAAATGTTGTGGGTACATGTATACAAAATTTCATGAAGATCTGATGAATACTTTTGAAATTACAATGTCTTTGACGTTACTTCTGGATCACCCTGTACTTTACAGGACACAGTCATGTTGACATATCCATGCTCATCTCTATAATACGAACATAATATAAACATCATTGCATAAAATAGGGTAGATCTAAATATCCCTCTAAGTGACATATTTTCATTCACTTATGCCGTGGTCACAAATGCTCCGATTTTTAGCACCGGCGCCCGGCCGATTGAGTATTGTGTTCAAAATTGAATACAATATTGAAAAAAACACTCAATCGGCCGGGCGCCGTAGTAAAAATCAGAGCAAATGTGACCACGGCATTAGGCAATGACCTATGAGGTTAAAAATGACAGATAATTATCAGATAATGCTTATCTCATTTACACCATTTTTCTTTTTAGAGATCAATCACATGGCATAGCTCAATGTTTTCTTGCATTGAACTTATTAAAAAATTGCAACTTTTAGGTCGAAAATTCGGCCTAAAAAAGTTATTGTTTTCAGAATATCCTAATCTCAAAGTAATTAAGTTTTCCTTTTTAGAGCTACATCATGTCTTACAGTAAATTGTAATTTTGCCATGAACGCTGAAATAAAATGCTTCATTCTTTGTGAAAATTGCGTCAGAATTAGGGAAAATTGGGAAGATGGGTGGATTAGGGACAGTTTAAGAGATAATCCAATCAACTTGATTATCGTCCTAATATCATTTATTAAAGATAAGACATAGATCTAACAGAGCCATTTGTTTTTGTGGTCAAAGTATTCTTCGAACTAAAATTATAGCCCTTTGAAAATGCTTGCCATATCTTACGTGGCTTTTTAATACAAGTACTGAGCACTGGGGACGTTTAGTTTGTTTTCTGATAACATAGAATGTAAATGACATTAATCGTTTATAAAATTTTGAATGCCCTGAGTATTTTTAAATGGTATTATTTTAAGTAACTATAAGAAATTATTCCGTGATCCTTTGAGTGTTATGTCTTTTAGATTTTGCTTCGGTATATCAGAACATGTTAAAGAGGATTTCTCTGGATTATTTGTATGTTTCAAAATATGGGAAATGCAAATTGGCAAATAACGTTAAAATTAAGGGACCATATGGAAATTAGATTTAGATCATTTTACCCAAATAAAAGTTGGCATTTATTAGGGAGTTTATAACTCTTTATACTATGGCAAACATGTTTAGAAAACTGGCCGAGAAACAACTGAAATAAGAAAATCCATTCTCATTGATGTGCCCATATGTGAATTTAATGCATTCATTCTCTCCTAATTGCCCATGGAAATTTTTCAAAAACATATTCGCATCCTAACTCTTAAAACATACTTAGAATAATGGAAGACGGAATAAGTAAACAAGAAAATCCAATGTTCATTGAAAACATGTCCTTATTTCAAAATTTTCATACAATTGCCCCTGAGAATCTATTAAAAATATTTTTATTTCAATTTACATGTCTTATTATCAGTCACAATTAGAATTAAGCCTTTTACCAGGCTCTCATTTCAAAGATTTTGGATATTTTCTCATGAAATTTTCACACAATGAATAAAAAATACTTGCTGATTGAATATTAAAATATCAGTATCTCTTATTTGATTGGTCAAAAATAAGGGTTACTATGGTAACTTGACTTTTGGGTAGGCGGGGCACTTTTTACGCCACATTATTCATTAGAAAAACAACAGAATAGTAGGCAGTTTATGGGGATATCAAATGAATTTCTTCTCCGCTTAATTACTACTTGTACATGATATTACTTAATGTAATAGTTACAACTATTGTCCCATAAGGTTTCAGAAATATTCTCCCTCATGTTTAATGCACGGTCACTTGCATTCAGCCCATTGACGATACAGTGCTCTGAAGCCATCTGAAAAACTTGTTTAAAAGGCAATCTTGACTGCAGTCGAAAGTTGTTTCATTGTTCCATAAAGTGTACATCTTAGCTGATTCTTCATCCTAGTGAAAACAGCAAAATCAAGGATTGTCTCATATGGAGATTATGTAACTTGGGGCAGCTTTGCCATCTATTTTGCCAATTAATTGTGATGGTTTCCTGCACAATATTAGCAGTGTGATCGGCTGCATTATCCTGATGGAAAAATTTAAAGTTTGGCTGGTAGTTAAGTTTTAATCAACTTTCCATAGCATTACTCTTTGTTGATTTTCTGGTCCACTGGTACAGAATTGACTAGTACGATTTCAGAAATGTTCGTGATAACAATGAATATGAGTTTTCCCTCAGAACATTTGTAATTTAAATAAGAGCTGATAAAAAATAGAGATCCTTCATTTTCACATATTGATAGATATCTGTAATGGTAAATTGTGTGACGTAAAAAGTGCCCCGCCTACCCCAAAGTCAAGTTACCATAGTAACCCTTATTTTTGACCAATCAAATAAGAGATGCTGATATTTAAGGAATCAATCAGAAAGTATTTTTTTGCACATTGTGTGAAAATTTTATGGGAAAATATCAAGAATCTTTGAAATGAGAACATTTTTCCGTGAACTTATTGAACGACCTGGTATTTTCATTTCTTGTATTAGAAAGTTGTAAAATTTGTACGAAAATAGCATCTCTCAAAGTTGACCTTTGAATGAACCAAGTGAGAAGGTCAAAGTATAAAATCTAAGAAATCACAATTTTAGTAATGATTTATATTCCTTTTCAATGCTATGCCCATATATGCTTGATTTGTGTTGGGGTTAAAGAGGGGCGTAGCGACACCTGTCCTTTGAATCCATTCCTAGAAATATTAAAATTGAAAAAATAAATTCAAATTTTAATTTTTGTTTCATACAGTTTTTCAAATTTTAAAAAGCTCCTAGCATTTGATATTCTGAAGTAATATATTGAAGTTCTTTTAATTCTGACACTACAGTGGGTAGTTTTATTTGATGTAAATGAAACATCAATAGTCTAAGCATTTTTGCCAACAAAATGTGTTTTAATATATCAGAGTATAAAACGAAGGACAACACTAAAGTTATTCAAACTATGAAAATGGGAGAGTTAATATCAGGATTCCAAATCTGCTATTCAAATAAGGATCCGAAAATATTTATTATGAGTTTATACTAAGTTTTGAGCTTTAGAAACACCTTTCAACTTATCATATGGTTATGTTTGTATTTTCTTCTTATAGCAAAGGCGTGGAAAGCATAATGCTCGATGAGATGGGTTCAAAGTTCTCCATTTATCTGGATCCGTATGACCATAAATTGATAAAGGATATAGAAGAGGCATATTCGAGTCATAAGTTTTCCTTTCACCAGTCTAGTGGCAAGGAATCTATTGTGTACGCTTCTACGGGGACAGAAATAAAAATGGTATCTGACAGTGGCACATTAGGAGGATTTTTAATAGTCAATACCAAAAAAAAAAAATATTACGGATTGACATGCTGCCATGTTCTTAAGCAATATGGTGGCAGTGTTGTAATACTCGAAAAAGAAGATGAAGCATGGAAAATGCTTGGAACCATAAACAACGAAGCTTCCATTTATTTTGATGAAAGCCCAAACGGGGAAAGGGACACCTTAGAATATGATTTAGCTGTACTTGAAGTGACAGAGCTTGACAGAATACATAGTCTCAATAATTTAAATACGGCCAACTGTGATTGTGAGCTTTTGTTTTCAACTAACAGTTTGCATTCTGGACTAGAAGTAGTAAAGAAAGGATTTTCCTCTGGGTTCACAAATGGAAAAGTTACAAATCCATCGTATTCTAAAAATTTCAAGTATCGAACTGGTTGGAAGAATCCAAAAGAAACTGATGTTATGTTACTCGATATGATCCAGATTAAGAATGACAAGAATGAATTTGCAAAATACGGCGATAGTGGATCCATTGTGTTCTACCAAGATGCGAAAAAATATCGAGCCATTGGTATGATCCATTGTTTATCCGAAACAGAACAAGGCGAACCGGAATACGCCTATGCCTTTCCTCTCTACAATGGCCTTAATGAATTGAAGGAGAGAAAGCCTGAAATCTTGGAAAATGTAACATTAGGACCAAATGGAAATACAACTTTAACATGCTTCGGTCATATATGCCACCATCAACGGAAACCATCAACCTGAACATATATGTCCACAATCACAATTAAGTTCGTTTTCAAAGACGAGTGTCACACGAGGTATTGCAAGATGAACATTTTGATCGAGCAGAATACAATGAATTAGCATTAGGCATGATCCTGTAATATACTAAATATAATATTTGGTGAATTGAAAGTTATTCTTATATGTCATTAAGAGGAGATTTTTCTAAAACCCATGTGAAACCGTCTGCATGATATTTTCTGAAATCACACTGAACCCCTACTATAAGTTAGTATATATAATATCTCTTTGAATTTCAGCAAAATTTTCGCTCCAATTATTCCAGTTGCCATAGCAACCACTTTGGTAAAAATGGTGTTTTTCACTAAAAATCAAAGTTGAAATACTGGTCAAAAAACTATAAAATCTGCATTTTTCAAAGTTAATGTTCATTATGTTGGTATACTGGAAAGAGTATAACTTGAAGATAAGGTAATAATGTTTTGATTTATGTATTGGATGACATAAAATATTTCCTTATTAAGGGTTTTCGGTTGCCATGGCAACCATTGCCAAAATTCAGCTTAAAATCGTGCAATATTCAGGAAGCTATTGGCGCCAAGTTCAATAGGCTCATTTGTTGCATGATGCTGTTTTAGATCAAGTATATACAGTATTTCGACCCCCCCCCCCTAGTCAAGCATTCTTTCAAAATCAGGCAGTTTTTCAGCATTCTGAGCACTTTTCAAGTAATTTTGGCCATTTATGGACTATTGTCAAAAGGGACCCCCTGGAATCAAAAATGAACCCCCCTTGGCAAATCCTGTCTACGGGCCTGCTTAAAGCGTTACCATGGAAACACATTTCAAAGTGAATGTATTTATTATTTTCCAGATTCTGGGGATATGACCAAATGCCCGATATCAGCTCAAATTGTTTTCGGAAACAAATTTAACAGAACTATATAATCATACTTAAAAATGTTATTATAAGTTGGTACAATGCCTGGAATGAATGATATATGCTGTCTCAAAGTTAATGAAACATTCTGTTGCCATGGTAATGCATTCTGGCCCTAGAAACCATATAACGAGACCATTAAATATTTGATAAATTCCTCGCATTTTGGAGTAGAGCAACATTTTTTACAGATTATCAAAGCTTATGAATTAAATGATTTAGGATGAAATAGTTACCCTATATAAC
>CAIIXF020000029.1:0-48000 GCA_903813345.2 Owenia fusiformis
AAAATAGTAAACAAACTAAGTAATATTTTATCTAAACAGTATGAACACTATGAGATAGGAATAAATGAGCAATAAAAGTAGTATTGCCTAATTTTTAGTAACATTTATAATAGGTTATTGCCTTAATATCATTGCAATATAACTACTGCATATATATTTTAACTAAAAATTGTATGAAAAAGACTGCATGCATTGCAGATGTTCCAAAACGAAGCTGCCATCAGGCAATTACAAACATACATCCGGGTGTTAAGGAAAAAGTACCCAGACAAGACATTAGAACTCGACCAACTCAAAATAAGAGAACTTGAAATAACCAAATCGCTTAAAGAAATCCCATCAATAAACAAGAATTTACAAAAGGATCCAGGGAATGTCTCTAAAGAGGAATGGAAACGTGATAGACTGAAACATGTGCAGCTGTTGAGGCAACTTGGTAATCTTCATAAAGACATTGCTAAAATCGAAAGTAAACCAATGGGGTATGTTAAGGCAATCAGCATTTATGAAACAGGAATAGTGCAGTGCGGAGCTAAACTGCCCAGTGACAGTGAGTTATCTAAATATAAAGAAGAACGGCGATCTGCTCTCAAACTTTTCTTCAAAAATTGCATTGGAACAGATATATCAAACAAATACTTTGACGATGAACAAACGAATAAAGACAAACTTGAAGCAATACGAAGTGAATTGAAAGAAAGAATCTCACAGATTGATAAAAACAAGGAATGTAACTGTTATGAAACTGGGATCACAAATGAAGAAGAAAAAACGAAACATGAAGTAGAGAGAATAAAACACATTGGAGAGATCTTTAAGTGGATCTTTCGGGAAATGAAAACGTTCATACAAAGTCTGGTACAGCAGACTTTGGATCTCCTAAATTTCTACGACAAGGACTTCGCCTTAATTGCATTTGGGTCATTCTCAAGAAAAGAAACAACTCCTTTCTCTGATGTAGAATTTGCTGTAGTGCAAAACTCTGAGGAGTTGGAAATGAAGCGTGAATACAGAGAAACCATTAACAAGATGGTTATGATCCTTCACCTGAAGTTCCTAGCATTTGGTGAAACCGTCCTCCCAGCAATGTCAGTACCGTCACTTAATGAGGTTGACCTCAATGACAAAACAAAGGACTGGTACCTTGACTTACGAAGTTATGTTAATACAAAACAGGGAATCTCATTTGATGGACTGATGCCAAATGCAAATAAAACACCCTATTACATCAGTCCTCAAAATTACCGCTTCCGATTGACAAATACAAAAGCTGCATTCATAGAGAACTATTGTGAAATGGAAGAAAGTGATCTAAAAAGGGAATTATACTTCTTCAAAGGGGACTTCACGACACTATATGGAGACAAATCCGTTGAGGATGATTTGAAAAAAGCATTCAAGGAAAACAAGGCTCGAAGAGAGACAATTTTAAAGCTTATCAAAAATCAGCTCAGTGAAGACTTAGTCAAACACTCCTGTATAAAGAAAATGTACGACGGTAAATACAAGAAAGAACTGATAAAGAAAACATCACTTAATGTAAAAAAGGAGATTTATCGCTTACCAAGTGTTGTAGTAAACAACTTACTCCACTTGATGAACAGTAATGCAGATTGTATATGGGACGTTAAAAAGTTAGAAGGTTTGAACAGTACGAAAACACACAACTTGAAAATGATATAATGTAATGCTGCAGAACTGCGACTTAGGTGTTACACAGAAGGCAATGGTCAAGTAGACGAAAAGAAAGGCCAACTGTTACCAAAGCTACTTGTCAAAGATGGCATTGAACAATCAACCTTCAGTACAGATCTCATTTTGCGCTACTACCAAACTGCGATACCACTTGTCTATGCAATTGAGGAAGAGAAATCAAGAGACACAGTTGAAAAGATTGGACAAACATCATTATATGATCCATCTGACCTGAATAATGCAATCGCCTACATGCTGATGCAAAATCCAGAAAAGGCCAAGGAACACTTGATAAAAGCAAACGAAACATGTGAGAGCTCTGAGCCAACACGACTGATTATGCATATTCTGTGCAATATGTACATTGAAGATGACAATATAATCAAGTCTTTCCTGGACAATTTGAAACCTAAAGTCATTGAAAGTAAAAACCCAGATACCATGAATACATATGGTGTCGCCCGCCAACAAAAGGGTGATATTGGAGAAGCTATTGAAGTACTAGAGACAAGTGTTGAGGAATCGCCACAAGACATCAATTCGTTAACACTTTTGCTGTCAGCTTATGAGGAGGGCGGGGAGACAACAAAAAAAGAATACATCTTGAATAAACATCCAGCATTAGCAGAGGTGAGCACATAAATGTTATATTTTAATACAAATCTTTCTTGATAATTTTTTCAGACCTCAACAATCTATTCATTTGAAACAATTATTAACGAATAAAGGTTACTTTTAATCCTGAAGTTTTATACAAATGTAATGCGAAATAGCCTGTCGATTGGGTGTTTGCACCTTTCCTGTCTCAAAGTCCAAATTATTTATCACCTTTAAGAGTGCTTGTCATTAAGTTAATGAATTGGCCTAACATACAGATCCTCAGAACATAACAAAAATCCAGCGTGTGACTGTTTGAAATCTGTTGTAAAACTTATGTGGTCTTTTTATGTATTAATATGTTTTTCATATATTGCAAATAAGAATTTTATCATTCAGTATTAAAAACAACTCAATAATGCATCCACTCAAAACAACTGTTATCAAATAATAAGTTAATTTGATAATTTACCTTTCAGATTCACAAACTGAGAAATGACCTCGAAAAAGCAAACCACTCGCTGGAAATTGCAGAAGCCGAGGTACATATTGTATTACTTGATTTATGAAATGACAATTGCTGTAAACATTTAATTAAAATATGACTTAAATATACCCAAAAACAGCAGTATAAACCTGTACTTACACATTAACATAATGGGCTGGTAGTGGCAAATAATAACCTGACGGAAGAAAAACACAATTCAATTCAATTCAATTTATTCATGTAAATAGTTCATAGTATTAATATAATTACATATAGTAGGTGGCATCATTTGCAGACGCTTATACCCACACATACATTAGCAGAATATGTAAAATATGTATTGAGTAAGAATAATTGAAACTTTAATTTAAGTTAATAAATGACGTCCTTATAAAACGTCAAAAACTGAAATAAATTCTTGCTTTAATCGACACATATATTATGTTTATCTAAAGCCATTTCAGAAAACATGATCCAGATACTTCTGTGCAGTGAAAGTTATTTGTACTTTTCATCAGTTGTCTATTCTAGAATTCATGTTTATCTCTATCCTAGGATCAGATGGGAAGTTTGATATGATTCCAGTGAATGTGTGAAGAGTCCACTAAGTTTGCAGTTATATAAACATAAGTAAATGGGCAGGGCAATTAATAGCACACATCATACAGTGTATATACAAATGAACAAATATGCCCAACGACATTCATGTTGATGTGACAATTAATAAGTCCCAAGCAGAAGTAAATAATGTCTGACCTACATATAGCACATACATTTTATCGTCTTAGTTAATTGTTATTTATATATCGTCAATCAGTCGATTTACCCACTGGATTTGTTATTCAAAAGTTGCTTATATATTTCAAATGGATCTGAGTGAATGTCCACTTCTGTACGATGACGATTGTGAAGCCCTTCGAATGAGCAGAAAATCTTGCCATTGAACATCCAGCAGTCTCTTACAAAGTCCTTACATCTTAGAGTTTTCATCAGCTGCACATTCTTCACTGTTGCATCTTCATGGATAGCTATCCCAGATTTTGCCAGTTTCTTCCTGTTTTTTATCATGCGATGTTTTGGATCATTGGTATTGAATTTGACAATGAGTGCCCTTTTTCGACCTGGTGCCTTACTTCCAACTCTATGCGAAACATCAATATCAGAGTGAGAAATGTTTGCATCTATTTTCTCAGCAACACCAATGACTAATGCCTTGCAATCCTCATTAGCAGTTTCTTCAATCCCAGTTATTTTAATGTTAGATTTACGTGAGTATTGTTCATTTCTGTTTAAATCTACCTCAGCTTCTAATAGACGTTTGTTCAAGACAGTGATTTTATCATTGGCCGCCATCATATCAGATTCAAATGAGTCAATGATTGTTTCATGCTGACTTAAAACTGTTTCAACATTACAAAGTCGTTCATTGTATTCTGTCATGGAGCGATTAATGGATTCAGGGATCAATTTATCTAGAGAAGAACTGATCTGAGATTCAATAGCTGCTACTATTTCATGTAGATCTGAGCTAGGTGTATGTGATGTACCAGTCTGACCATTGTCTATCAGTTTTGTAGCTCCTTGTTCCAGAGGCTTTCGCTCCTGATGAAGATATGACTCATTTAGAACTAATGGTTGTTTATGATAGATATCCAAAGGTTGAGAAATTGCATATCCATGTGATTTTAATCGTAAATCATAAGATTGAGCTGGGGATCCTGATGTCAGCGAATGGAAACTGCCAGAAATATTTTCAATGGCTGGAACTGTGAATGTAGTGTTGGTCGATGAGGCTGTGGAGGAAATAACACTGGTTGTATTTACTGATGTAAGGGTTGAAGATATAAGTGGTAAACTGAATGGTGAAGGTCCATTTTGATCAGCTGCTTTAGTTATTGAGGTTGCATACTGGGTAATATATGTTTGTGTTGATTGTGCCATATTGTAGATGATAAACAGTGCTATATAACTTAAATCCAGTCAGACAAGTACTAGTATTCAATCAAGCATAGTCAAAGTGGCCTACTGTTTGTATAGAGAACTGGTATTAAAATCCAATAAGTAGCTAGTTTATGGTGTTCCAATGTTGCAGTATAAGTACACTGTTTTTGACCTTTGTTGTTGATTCATAAAAATATCACATACACATGTAACTTGTATTTTTCTTTCCTAAATATCTCTATAACCGTACAAAATTCAGTAAATATTTTCACATATCCATTATCCTGATGTATTCAAGTATCTTGTAGTATCCGTTATATTGTCCAAATAATCCTAGATGTCATAAAATTTCATGTTATAATAGGAGCGGAATAAGTGTGTCTCACTTGTTCTACAGTTTACTCATCACCCACACAGATCAGAGGCAGAGGTATATAGGAAAATAATTGAGAATGTTTGATCCATACATAAATTTTGCCATTTGAACCTGTTCACATTCATATACTTTCTACATTTCAAATCTTTTTTCCTGAATTGCAGGCTCTGGATCTTTCTTCCAAGGTGATATATCTACAGGATGAACTGGCAATGGCAAATAATAACCTAACAGAAGAAAAGCGGAGATCAAAGGCAGAGGTATGTAGGGAAATATTTTGTTTTATACATAAATGTTGCCATTCAAACCTATACACATTCATTTGGTTTCTATATTTCAAAATCCTTTTTTGAATTGCAGGCCCTGAATCATTCATCCAAGGTGACATCTCTACAGGACGAGTTGGCAAGGGCAAATAATAACCTGACAGAAGAAAATCAGAGATCAGAGGCAGAGGTATGTAGGGAAATATTTTAGAATTTTGTTTTTAAATAAATGTTGCCATTCAAACCTATACACATTCATTTGGTTTCTATATTTCAAAATCATTTTTTGAATTACAGGCTCTGAATCATTCATTCAAGGTGACATCTCTACAGAATGAGCTGGCAATGGCAAATCATAACCTGACAGAAGAAAGGCAGAGATCAGAGGCAGAGGTATCTAAGGAAATAAATCAAAACGAAATCATTAATAACTCAAAAATCAGTAAATGGATAAAAACAAATTCGGATAAAAATAAATTAGAAAACAAATTAAACAAAACAAAAATCAGCAATTTTATTTATTTCAGGTTCAGGGCCTTTCCACAAAAGTAAAAACCCTTCAGGATGAGTTGTTAATGTCAAATAAAAAGCTGGCGGATGCTCAACTAAAATATGAGACTGAGGTATTTATACACAATGATGCACAGTTTCTGCATTATGTTATTATATTATATACAAGGTATAGAAGGAGTGTACAATAAACAATAGACGCTAATTTACAAATGAGTATATTTTCCTTATTGACCAATCTTTTATCAAAACGATGCATTGTTCAGTTGTGTTCAGTCCTCATATTTGAAGATAAAATTCAGCCAGATATCTCTTGTAATCTTAATTTAAATGAAGTTAATACATGTACCCCGGGGCCGTTTTTACAGAAACATTTTTCAGACATCACAATTTTAGATTTCTGACGCTTTTATGGCGAATTTCTCATATTAAATGTCACTTCTAAAATGTGTTGTATTAAGAGAATACAATTTAATAATTTTATTCTCTCTTATATTTGGTTCAATGACCATCTATCTTTTCTAAATTAAGGTATCCTGTTGCTTGCACGTTACTTGTGGCGCACATTGACATATTGTATCTCAAATAACCAAACCAGATGAGACATCTCGTGAAATATTTCTTAAAACCCGGCAGTTCCGCCCTGTGACATTCTTTTGTTTCAATCTTTTGACAGACTAAGTAATCTTGAGTCAAATACAAATTAATAATTTCATTTCCTCATAATTTTGGTTCCAATTCCGTATAATTTATTTTATCTAAACTGAGGTACCCCGTGGCTTGTGCTTTACATCTGGTGCATATTGTCATATGGTATCTCAAATAACCAAACCAGGTGAGACATCTCGTGAAACATCGCTCCATATGCTTGAGTCACATTTGCTCCTATTTATCGGCCAGCACTTGGCTGATTAAATGTTTTGTTCAAAATCAAATTGCATTCAGTTTTGAACAAAATACTCATTGCCCGGGCACCAGTGTTGAAGATCGGAACTAATGCCTGGGTCACATATGCTCCGATCCATCGGCCGGCGCCCGCCCGATTGAGTGTTTTGTTCAATATTGTATTCAATTTTGAACAAAATACTCAATCGGCCGGGCGCCGTAGTGAAAATCGGAGCATATGTGACCAAGGCATAATGTGACCACCGCAATACCAATCATCTCCACCATGTAATATACTTTTGTTTCAATCTATTGACAAACTAGTATTCTTGAGTCAAATACAATTTAATAATTTCATTTCCTTATAACTTTTTGGTTCCACGTCCATCTATCTTATCTTAACTGAGATAATGTATGCCTTGCGCTTCACGTGGTCCCACAAATTACCAAACCAGACATTAAGCGAAAAAATCCTTGAAAACAATAGCTAATGCACGTATTAATGACTACTAGACTACATGCAATTACATGTAATTACAGGGTGACCCAAAGATGCAACCCTTCATTTCTTTAATATTTATCTTAAATGAAGTTTGATTGCTTTGAAATTTGGCACAAATTTAATGCGGGGTCCTCTGGCAAAGTTTAAATAATCATAGTCATATATTGATAGAGTTATGGTCGTTCCAAAATATGCTTTGAATTGAATGAAGTCTTTGTGTACCAAATTTAAGAGCAATCAACATCCATTTAAGAAAAATATTGGAATGGAGGGTTGCATTTTTGGGTCACCCTGTATATATACTTATGAATACATATACACTAATCAAGAATTATTTTGTTTCATTCAAGTACTAAAGGTAGTTCACAAAAAGTCTTTGAGATCACGTTCTCCTTTCTCAATTCTATATTACAGATACAGCAACTTCAAAATGCCCTTGCCCAATCCCAAGCGTCAATAACTGCATTAGGGGAGTTGCACGGATTAGGGGTGACTAATTGATCTAATACAAAATCATTTGATTTTTATATTTCGAATCAATTTTCAATTGCAGGTTCTGGATCATGTAATGCGGATTTAAGCACATTCATTTGATTTTTATATTGCAAATCTGTTTTCAATTACAGGCTCTGAATCTTTCCTCTCAGATGAAATGTCTACATGATGAGCTGGCAATGGCAAAAAAAACATGACAGAAGAACAGCAGAAATTAGAGGCAGAGGTTTATAGGGAAATATTTTAGAATGTTTTTTATACATAAATGTTGCCTCTTGAATCTTCATTTGATTTCTTGATCTCTTGATCTCTTGATCTCTTGATCTTTCTTCCAAGGGGAAATCTTTACAGGATGAGCTGACAATGGCAAATGATAACCTGACAGAAGAAATACATACATAAATGTTCATCCCAATCTATATATTCATTTGATGATTCCTATATTTCAAATCGTTGTTCATTTGCAGGCTCTGAATCTTTCTTCCAAGGTGAAATCTCTACATAATGAGCAGGCAATTGCAAATAATAACCTGACAGAAGAAAAGAGATCAGAGGCAGAGGTATGTAGGGAAATATTTTAGAATTCATTTTCGTGGTATATAAATTTTGCCATATGAACCTATGCATATTTGTTTGATTTCTATATGTAAAAATTGTTTTGAAATTCCAGGCTCTGAATCTTTCTTCCAAGGTGAAATCATTACAGGATGAGCTGGCAATGGCAAATAATAACCTGACAGAAGAAAAGCAGAGGTCGGAGGTAGAGGTATGTAGGGAAATATTTTAGAATTTATTTTCATGGTATATACATTTTGCCATATGAACCTTTGCATATTTGTTTGATTTCTATATGTGAAATTTGTTTTAAAATTTCAGTCTCTGAATCTTTCTTCCAAGGTGAACTCTCTACAGGATGAGCTGGCCATTGCAAATAATAACCTGACTAAAGAAAAGCAAAAATCAGAGGCAGAGGTATATAGGGATTTTATTTTCATATATAAATGTTACCATTTGAGCTTAATCACATTTCTTTGATTTTTGTATTTCAAATATTTTTTTAAGACTCTTGATCTTTCTTCCAAGGTGAAATCTCTACAGAACAAATAACAAGATTGATAGAATATCAAAAGGGGTAATTTATATAATTGGAAGTGACAGCTAGGCTTGAAAATAATTCAGAGACCTCCTGGGGTGTTGTTCTAATGTCTTGCAACATGATGTTAGTTCTAGGGGGAAATTCAGGAATTACAGAATTATCAATATTAACAATATTTTTATTTACAAAGTATTTCAAAAATAAGTTTGATTTTTCTAAACTAGTTATTTGGAAAGAAGGAACAATCATACCGATTTTTAAAAAAGGGGATAAAGGCAATATTTCTAATTATAGACCAGTCACGTTACTATGTTCACTATCCAAAGTATTAGAACATAATTTACAATAGACTCCTTCTTCACTTACTGGATAATAATCTCTTGTACAAATTTCAAAGTGGTTTTTACCACAACACAACACGATGAATCAACTGTTCATGATATAGAAAATAATATTGATCAACAGAAAAATGTCCGTTCAATATTTTTGGACCTGACGTCTGCATTTGATTTAGTCCCTCACAAACTCCTAATAAAAAAACTTAAAGCATACGGATGTAGCAATAAAATTATTCTATTAATGACTTCCTATCTTAAAGACAGAAGGGTTAAAGTGCGTATTAATAACTGCCTTTCCGATTGGTCCTCTGATCCTGAACTAATTGGTAACAACAGCAATCCGGTAAATAATCCTAATAAGCCCCAATTCATTATAAATGCCGGTGTTCCCCAAGGTTCCGTTTTGGGTCCACTACTATTTTAATAGATATTGACGATTTACCTGACAACTTAAACTCCAAAGCTTTCATTTTTGCCGATGAAACGTCACTTTATGATGCCTATGGCAGAAACTCCGACATGCTATTGAATTTAAATCAACCCCTCCAACAAGATTTGAACAATCTTAATCAATGGGCAACCACCTGGCGGATGCAATTTAAACCCCAAAAAAAGTGCTGATCTAACCTTGGCAAAATTATTGAAATCGTGGCTCGCTATATCTCAGCAGCAATCTCAGTATTAAATAGTCAGTGAAACATTCTAAAATCCTTTGGGGACCTTATGGGCGGGATAGGGAGCAAGCATACATTCAGACTCAACAAACTACGTGGTTTTTGTATTGT
This sequence comes from Owenia fusiformis, assembly GCA_903813345.2. Taxonomy (NCBI): domain Eukaryota; kingdom Metazoa; phylum Annelida; class Polychaeta; order Sabellida; family Oweniidae; genus Owenia; species Owenia fusiformis. The sequence goes on from CAIIXF020000029.1 coordinate 9,974, forward strand.
GTAAATTCTTGTGTTATATTATTAATATTTACTATGCTGCTAATGTAATTAAAAAAGTAAACAAAGGCATACTTTTGTAATTATATCAATATCAAGGAATTATAAATAAATTGAAATTGAAAAAAAAGCTAGAGCACAATGCCCCTATTCGTGTTTACTGTCTATTGATTATAAATCAAACATGACAATATAAATTCTTGTATGTGCTAACAGGTCCACCTGTAGCGAACTTTATTTTTTACATTACATAAATATGTATATTTACATCAAATAAAATATGGCATGACCGCATGATCACACACCTGTTGAAAACAGAACAGCAGGTTTCACGCCTAACCATCGACAACGTACAGTGACAAAAATATCGTTGTACACTTTAGATGTGCGTTGTCAATGTTAACTGATTTGTATCAAAAACTATGATGTAGGTGTTATGTAAATGAAAAATACGTTGCCTGTATTAGGGTTAAATCTGTGAATTGAAATTAGTAAATTCAATGGGACAACGTACAATCGATTTGACAACGTACACTTCTGATTTTTAAAAATATAGCCAAAACGTTCTCAAAATCTTTAACCGACCTAATTGTGTAAATTAGAGAAACATATTTTCAAAAAATAATCGACACTCGGCGGCAGGGGGGAAAAGATCAATGGAAATGTGAATAAAGCCAACATTTCCCAACAGTTATGTGGGTGGAACTGGAATTACGAAGAAAAACTCTAGCGCTGATCGAGAATATGTTAACTTAATTAGAAAGTTAAACGTCATGCCAAGGGCATGCACATGTAATTAAACATGAAATACATTTATGTGCATTCCCCGGATAAGTTTTTTCTTAGATCAAATATCATAGTTTGAGCTTCAAATCGGTGAGTGTGCTTCAATATTTGAGAACGTACATCTAAACTATACGACGGTATGTTTTGTCACTGTACGATGTCGATGGTAGGGCATGGGTATGTGTCATGCCCAAACTATAAAATACAAACAGTGTATATGGGAAAACTTCCCACTATCTATCGCATTACCATATCACTTTGTTCGGAATGGTGAGAATAAGGATTCTGCTCCTGCTTAACAAAAATATCATAGCGAGAACGCTGAGGGTCTACTGTGACGTGTCGCAAAAAGGTCGCGCACGCATTGTTACACATTTTCGCTTTTTAACACCACAGAATGTGACGTTTTTGAGAAAAATGTACACATATGGAAATCCAATCGTCCTCCACATTTGCCTCTATATCTCAAAATATTTAAGGCGAATAATTCTGATATCGTATATATTAACAATGGGATAGGAGCATCATAAAACACGAATCAATTGATATTTTAGGTGAAATAAATATACGCGTCGCTGTGCTTGAAAATAGGTGAATGGCGTAAATTAGCCCTATTTTAATGAATTTTGAAAACCTTTCGTCCTCTACTTTTCCACATACAAAAGAAAACACATACTTTTGCGAACAAAATCAACTATTTATTAATAAACTAGAGTTTAAGAGCAAAATAATCATGTATGATTTATTAAAAAATTATCTAGTATTTTTTGTTTAATGTACACCTGAAAAGTTGAAGGTAACAAAAAATGAGCAAAAGAGGTCGCTGTCAACAGATTCTATTTTTCAAACTCTATTACGTCACAATATGGAACGCTTACTAAGATTCATCCTTTAAACTTCCATCTACCTTTATCAAGACGAAAAATAAGTATAATAGTCATATATTGTTTGAGTTATTAGCGTTTAAAGACGAAAAATAATTCAAAATGTAACGTGTCAACAGGGGGTTTTTGCCAGATGTTTTGGTAAAAAACTCTTTTTTAAAAATGAACGCGCAAGAATCGTGAACGGAGTGTAGTTGATCTAAAAATGTCATCGAAACAGCTTTAAAATGATATATAACTTTAATTAGAATATTATCTTATAATCCGGGGAATCAAAGTTACATTCACGCGATACCCTAAAAAACAAATGCGCCACCTTTTTGCGACACGTCTGTGTAATTGAATATTGTTTCTTAAGACATCAACACATTTATGATCTTCCAGATTGTTGTTTAATTGCTTAAAATCCATTCAATGAATTACATATGTTTAAAACTAGCTGAAACAAGTCTCTGTTATTTTAAGCTAAAAAGCTCATTTGAATAAAAACAAACATAAAAATCAGTTATTTTATTTCAGGTTCGGGGCCTTTCAACAAAGGTGACAACCCTTCAGGATGAGTTGTTAATGTCAAATAAAAAGCTGGCGGATGCTCAACTAAAATATGAGACTGAGGTATTTAAACACAATGGTGCACAGTTTCTGCATGAAATATTTTTCTATACAAGCTATAGAAGGAGCGTACAATAAGCAATGGACGCTTATTTACAAATGCGTTTATTTTCCTTAATGACAAATCTTTAATCAAATCGATGCATATTTGTTCAGTTGTCAATCAGTGCTCATATTTGAAGATAAAATTAAGCCAGATATCTTTTGCAATCTTAATTTAAATGTTTGAACATAATACATGTACACCGGGACCGTAATTACCGAAACATTTCAGATTTCTGAAGCTTTTAAGGCGACTTTCTCATATTAAATGTCACTTCTAAAATGTGTTGTATCAATAGAATACAATTTAATGATTTTATTTCCTCATAATTTCGGCGCACATTGATATATTGTATCTCAAATAACCAAACCAGATGAGACATCTCGTGAAACATCTCTCAATACCCGGCAGCTCCACCATGTGACATTCTTTTGTTTCAATCTATTGACAAACTAAGTAATCTTGAGTCAAATACAAATTAATAATTTCATTTCCTCATAATTTTGGTTCCATTTCCGTATAATTTATTTTAAATAAACTGAGGTACCCCGTGGCTTGTGCTTTACATCTGGTGCATATTGCCATATGGTATCTCGAATAACCAAACCAGGTGAGACATCTCGTGAAACATCGCTCCATATGCTTAAGTCGCATTTGCTCCTATTTATCGGCCGGCATCCGGCTGATTGAGTATTTTGTTCAAAATAAAATTACATTCAGTTTTGAACAAAGTACTCATCGGCCGGGCGCCAGTGTTGAAGATCGGAGCTATTTTTGCCGACTCTTTCATCAGCATTCGTTCATATATGCATTCATCTCGTCTTTATTTCGTCTGCAGTATGTTATTATCCTGATAACGATGATACCAGTGCGATGGTTTCCTTGTAGGTTTAAAGCACGACAGTTCGGTTCGCAATACGTTGGGCTCTAACATCACTCGTTCTGATTGCATCGTGACGACCAAGAAACAGTCTAATCCGTTTGTACACAGTTTAATCCCATTTCGAGAAAGTGTAGTGAGAACTGGTTTGGTGTGATACAAGGGTAAGGGTATAGTGCTACGACCAAGGCGATTTGTGTCCAAAACACCTAGATTCAATTTGACTTTAGATTCTTGTAGGGGACCCCAAGGCATGTAAAAAAAAGTTTGTGAACCCTTGCAAAGCAGGCTCAAAAGTGCTGAGTCAGCAAATTTTATCATTTTCGAGTCGGAGTTTGACCATATGCTTGAAACTATTTAATATCTCATTTTAGGATGTTTCAATTGTAATGAAACATTGTTAGTATATCAATAAGGCATGTATGAAGAATTCCTGAAAGTTTGGGTCTTATCCAACAAAATTTGGTAGAGATATGGGATAATTTGTCCCTAAAAGTACATAATTTCTTCTCAAAATTTCTTAATCAGTCGATAGTTAATCAGTCGTTTAAAAAACAGTAAGGGCCTATGGTGTATAAAACCTGATTTAAAACTTCACTGATGATGTTAGCAAATATTTCTTGAATTAGTTTCAATAAAAAGTACAAGTATTTATTTTTTCTGATTTTTCTCTTTACCTTCCCCTAAAATTGCAAGAAAGGGGGCGTGGCACATAACACTTCAGTTGTTGAACTTGTTGCTAGGGTCAAATAGAAAATGTGTATCATTATAGCAAAAAGTGTTATTCTAAATAGATCTTAACACTATATGTGACATCATGATATGCTAAACATATTCATTATCTACCATTTATTTTTTACAGCTTATCATTGCCATACCCCATAAAACCGTTTAGGGTATGTGTGGTCAGCAATAGGTAATCCATGTATGTGTACTTAAAACATTTTTCAAAATTGTATTTCAGATGCCATTCTATCCTAATGTTGTTCATGTAGTTATGGTATGTTAAGAATGAATTATGATGATAATATGTTATATTACACTCCCCACCATAAGTTTTGTAACTGTAAGTCCCCCTTTGAATCACTTATTAAAGCTTGTCATGCTGTTTGGCAATTTTAAACAAGACATCAAGCTTTTGGAATAAAGCAATAAGGAACAAAATCAAGGTTCAAACATTGACAGACCTTAATATGTAATCATATGAAAACTTGCAGTTGCCAACCTTATAGAGGGGGTGTATAAATATTATATGTGTCATAAATTGTTTAGTTGTAGAAACCTGAAGCCAAAGGAAATAATAGTGCCTTACATTCTCTCAAAGACAGTGATCAATTCCGTGGCACTGGGTTTTTTGACATTACTTATATGATATGTGACATTACGCGAGTTTGGTCCTAAGGCCAACATATTCCAATGGTGCAGAATCCCACTCGCCCCATCAAGTCCCACTATGCCATATCGAGTCCCACAATGTCCCAAGAGACCTTGTTAACTTTGCCCCATGGAGTCTCATCGAGTCCCTCCATATCCCATCGAGTCTCACGGAAATGATGTAATTTAGTTTAAAAGGTTTTGTCAAGGTCATTCTGATCCCAAGTTAGCTGACACATCCCATGATCAAAAGTCCCACGATGCCCAATGGAAAGAATGAATAGGTTCATTCTCAGTGGGACGGGGCTTCATGGGGTAAATCCCAAGGAATCCGAAGGAGTTCCATCGGGCAAAGCTCAATGAAGTCCAACAGATTTCCATGAGGTCCCACCCAATGTTAAATCAATGGAGGTCCCACCATACCGTATTGGTGTATGTTAGGCTTTAGCAAAGTAACTTCCTTTGTTTACATTCATCAAATCGTTAAAAAGGAAAAGTTGTCAAAACTTTGTAAGAGTGTGATTATTTGGATCGATTTCACTTGTCTGCTACAGCTATTTTAGTTTTACACGAACTGAGTGGCCCAGTGCCATTCATAATATCTTCAAATAAACTTTTTCTCCTGCATTCAATTCATGACCACATGTTACTACAGAATCCATAGGATTCTCAGGGATGAGCCATTCCATGGTCACTTGGCCTTGGATTGAATGTCTTTAACTCGGGTGAATAGGTTTATTATGAAGGGGTTTCCATGATAACGTATGAGTCTTGGAAAAACAGATTCCAAATGTCAATGGGAGTGACAAAACGTAAGTAATGCTTAATAGCTGAGTGTGGATTGGTTGATCCCAAGATATTATCAGTTAGTAGCTTATTACGTACTATAACAGTTAGCAGGGAACAAAAACTGGAACTTACTGTTATGCGGTAATCACGATACAAAAATATGTCATATTCCGCAATGAATATGGCATATTCACTTGCGGTGTATGACAGATTCACCTGCGGTATATGGCATACACACTAACAAATGAGAATGTGATATGGAAGTACGCAATTGTCAATTGCTTAGATTGAACGAACAAGTTAAACATTATAAATTATTATAATGATTACTGAATCAACAGCACTGTGTATCAAATATATTAACTTAGAATATATTAACTTAGCAGAAGTATCAGTCACCAATCTTGTGCAATAAACTTACTCAATCAATCCAGGATTGATACATTAGTACTAGACGCACTAACTATATTGATAATCCAGCGTAGAAATTCATTTAGAGTCGATTCTCGTAACCAATCAAATCAAGGCCTTCTGTATCACGTTTTGGACTGCAGTATATTGCACATTCACTGAAATCAATGTATCACATATTCACTGCGGAATATTGCATACCCACCAGCAGAATATGCCATACACTGCAGGTGAGTATGGCATATTCACCCGTATCACAAATACTGCGCAACCATGAATGTATGCCATATACCACGTAACACTTACTGTCGATCATGCTGCTCCAGGAATAATGAGTCATCTGTACAAAGCATAATCAAGGTGGTAGAAGCAAATGAGAACCCATTTAAGATTGAAATTTTGATAATCAGCCATCTTGATTTTCAAGGTTTCAATTGCTCCAACTGTATAATAACATGGAAGTCGAAGATGATAATAAGCTCCATTAAATACTTACTATGGAGGTGATGACTTTGCTGGGGTTTCTTAACTCTTCTATCTACAGCTAGGGATACAATTATTTTCTGTACAAAGTACAATCAATTCCCTTGATACTATGTGAAGTATCGGGTGCTAGACTAGCAGTGAAACATTATCTCCAATTCCTTAGGGACAATAGGGGCGAAGCCAGCTTTGGTTCAGTGGGGGTTTGATCGCCAAAACATTTTCGGTTTTCAGTCAGGGGGATGCAACTGTGGTATAAAAAAGGCTAAAAATTAAGATCTATCTTGAATTTTACAAATCTTGATTCAACTTCCTTCAAAAAAGGGCTAGAAGCTTAAAATAAAAAGCATTTTAAAACTCTTCTTCTATCACATGGTTATATTTTTATTGGTTATGGGGGGGGTGCAATCCCATTGCACCCCCTGGCTAAGCCTATGGACAAGATGTATTATTTTGACAAAAACAAAACATACACATCTTGTTATGTTCTACAGACTACAACTAAACAATTTATGACATATATACAATACAAAGTGTGCAAACTGCAACCAGGCTCTGAGAAACTCTGGCTCTTAATCATTTGTAGTGTTACAATTTGTTATTATATAGCTAATTATTTGCAGCAACAATAGGAGTCCCGTTGCAGTTTACATGCTTACATGGACCCTATACTATAAAGCATGTACACCCCTCCATAAATTTGGCAACTGGAAGTTATTATATGATAGGATATCAAAGTCTGTCAATGTTTAAAACTTGATTATGTTCCTTATTACCATATTTCAGATACTTCGATTTCATATGCCAAAAATAAACAGACTTTAATAAGTGATTCAAAGGGGTTTGAGTTGCCAAACCTATGATGGGAAGTGCTATCATTCATAAACATAAACTATAACTACATGAACAACATTAGGAAAGAATGGCACCCGAAATACAGTTTTGAAAAATGTTATTAGTACACATACATGTATTTCCAATTGCTGACCACACATGTCCTACATGGTTTTATGGTTTATGGCAATAAGCTGTAAAAAATATAAAATGATAGATAATGAATATGTTTAGCATATTATGATGTCACATATTGTATTAAGATTTATTTAGAATAACACTTTTTGCTATAATGATACATATTTTCTATTTGACCCTAGCAAAAAGTTCAACAACTGAAGTGTTATGTGCCACGCCCCCTTTCTTGAATTTTTAGGGGAAGGTTAAGAGAAAAATCAGAAAAATAGATGCGTGCACTTTTTATTGAAACTTATGCAAGAAATATTTGCTAACATCATCAGTGAAGTTTTTAATCAGGTTTTATACACCATAGGCTCTTACTGTTTTTTAAATGACTGATTAACTATCAACTGATTAAGAAATTTTGAGAAGAAATTATGTACTTTTAGGGACAAATTATCCCATATCTCTACCAAATTTTGTTGGATAAGACCCAAACTTTCAGGAATTCTTCATACATACCTTATTGATAAACTAACAATGTTTCATTACAATTGCAACATCCTGAAATGAGATATTAAATAGTTTCAATCATATGGTCAAACTCCGACTCGAAAATGATAAAATTTGCTGACTCAGCACTTTTGAGCCTGCTTTGCAAGGGTTCACAAACTTTTTTTTACATGCCTTGGGGTCCCCTGCAAGAATCTAAAGTCAAATTGAATCTAGGTGTTTTGGACACAAATCGCCTTGGCCGTAGCACTATACCCTTACCCTTGTATCACACCAAACCAGTTCTCACTACACTTTCTCGAAATGGGATTAAACTGTGTACAAACGGATTAGACTGTTTCTTGGTCGTCACGATGCAATCAGAACGAGTGATGTTAGAGCCCAACGTATTGCGAACCGAACTGTCGTGCTTTAAACCTACAAGGAAACCATCGCACTGGTATTATCGTTATCAGGATAATAACATACTGCAGACGAAATAAAGACGAGATGAATGCATATATGAACGAATGCTGATGAAAGAGTCGGCAAAAATAGCTATCACACTAAACTATACTAGTTTTACTGCTGCATTCTTCAAAACGGTGTCGAACTGGTTTAAAACTGTGAGTGAACGGAATGAACGTAGCTGCAACTATCTATGGTCTATTTTCGAAATTCATGGACGCGCTCGGACGGAAAGGTGATTTTATACAATTTAGAATCATTTCAGCATTTGATTGCGACCATACCGTTCTGTAATAGAATAGATGCGAGTAGGAATAATCTTGATTTACGTCATTTAAAATTCAAAATTCAGTCAAACTGATGTCATATTTGGAATCTACATTTAAAATAACATCTAGAAATGTGGTTTTGAAGAGTTTATCAATTTTGAAAATTTAATTTTCTTCGAAAATGCGACTTCTAGGTCGGGGAAATTTCCCATAGACCACATGTTGTAAAATCGCTAAAAGTGAAATATCTTTTCTTGTGTTGGGCAAATAATATTTTCTTTTTTAATTTGTATAACTATCAGATACATAAGGGTAATATGAAGTGAACCACTAAAACTGATGAATATTTAAGTTTAAGGGAACTTTGTAATACCCTGACATGTTATTTCCCCCGACTTAGCCGCCTGGTGGCGAAACTGGTAACTACCTACTCGCATCTGAGTAATTAGATCGTTTGACAACGTACATCAAACGTTGAGATACTAGACGAGTGTAATTGCCGTAGTTAGACCCTACTAGGGACGCGTTAACGACGTTGTTGAATCGGATATCGTTTGCAGTACGTGTACACACCGACATGGTGCGATCTGAACGAACTGCGATTGAAATGGACGTATTGAAGACTATTTATTACGCAATCAGATTTAGTCCATTGTACGACTTTTTGTATGACTGGAAAGAAGCGAACTAATTTGGTGTGATAGGGGGGGGGGGTAAGAGGATGATAAGTAAAATTGTAATATGTACAGATACTAATTATGTCATAAAAAGAGGTAAATTACAAGATATTACGTATACTTTTTTGTTTAAAAAATGATCAAAAAGCAAGGCACTAGAATTGAAACACCATCCAAAATATACTCTTCACACATGAGAGCATTCAAAATATCCTTTACTCATGAGAGATCGTTAAAAATACTTTTCACACAGGAGTGAGCATTCAAAATACTCTAATATTCAAATTTCTTTGAAAGTTAAAGCAACCATTTCTATGAATTGCTGAATTTTTTGGTTAGCTATGCCATATCATAACTAAAAACTTAACGCACGCAAAGTTGTCAGTCTGCAAAAAAGATTCACATTCATTTCTAAAGTCCTATGCGTTATATATAACTTCTCAGTTCCTGAACGATTGATTAAATTCTGCTATAAAGAGGGCGAAAAAGACAAAATAAGTGTGCCTTGGACGCCTATCATCTTTGTATTTTCTTTAAGTTCATGTCGTGAAAATGTTTAAATTGCTTTAAGGTATTCTAATCAATAAAACTAGATGTCACAATCAACAAAATGCGTTATGTGTTTCTAACTTAATTTGGAATCGCAATGAAAATTTCCCAGAGACAGAGATATCTCACTTCATGAGAATGATACACTAACGTTTTTTACCATTACCAGTTTTTTCCCTAATTGACCAATGAGAGAACGAGCATCACGGCATGGAAATAATAATGTTCAATATTTGGAAGACACATCTCTGAGAAAATGAAAAGTTGCATGTCGGTAATTACCGGCAGCCCCACCACATGATCTTATATTTATTCATTTTATTGACAATTTTAAGGCAATTACAACTAAAATTGTTTAAATATCCATGGAAAATACTGATGCAATCTTGAAAATTGTTTTAAACACTGGAACACAGTGATATTGGATCATTTTCAAAAAAATGATTTAACAAAAAAATAATTTCCCCCTCCCCCTCCCCCGAGGATTAATGGGAGTGGGAATTTGCAATTTTCCGGTCATTCTAATGAGCCACAAAAATTGCTCTGGCTATCAAATCAAATGGAACGGTGTCCTGATGATATCTGGAAAGTTTCACTCTTGGGTCCATGAATGAATTATTTTCGCACTATTGATCTCGCTAAGACACACCTCTGAAAAAATGAAAAGTTGCATGTCGGCAATCACCGGCAGCTCCACCACATGGTGTTATACTTATTTATTTTATTGACAATGACAATTTGAAGGCACTACAATATTTCCTTTTAATTTTGGTTCCATAACCATCTAGTAGTATCTTGATTTTTGAATCTAAACTATGGTACCATGTGGCTTGCGCTTTTCATCTTAGTGCTTGTCCAAGTGGTATCTCAAATTACCAAACCAGATGAAGTGACATCGCTCAATAACACTACTATAAAGGATGAAACTGTCATTAATGTATAGCTCAATGATTGCCTTCAGATTTTGAAACACCATTCAACATAATACACACCAAGACTGTCAAAGCACATTTCTTTAGAAAGTGATAGTAGCACAGGGTGTCTCATAATGACCGTCTCCCCGTCCACATTCAATTCGAATCACACGGCCCTTAAGTTACAATAAAATGTCATTACGAATCTTTTTCAATTCTAGACGAACTGGCATATAATTGATCAGTCAATATCTCACCAATTTGCTCGATTGATGGCTTTCTACTAATAATGGATTTAAAGAGAGGATCAGATACGTGTAGTTATATAATCCATTGCATCATTTAGAGTCCTCTCGGTAGTTCTTTGAAATATTTAATACATGCTTCTTTCAAATACTACTAATTATATATTTAGCATCCCCAAATGCTATTATTGGTACATTACTTTAGACGGTTGGTGTTCTGACCCTTGATTATTACTTTTGGCAGGCCTCACGGCTAATTTTTTTATTTTAAATGTTGCTGTTACGGTTGTATCATGGCATAGATCAAATAAGCACCTTACCTAAATAAATCGCTATATCTTGAAAAATGCTTAATCAATTGTGTTCATTATTTCAGGAAATAAAGACCTTAAATGTATAGATCTGTAATTGACACCCTTGACACCTGCTCGAGACATTCAAAATAGACGCAGTCATATACGTCTAGGTTCAGGCAGACTTCAGACGGCATTTCGTCCATTTTTTTGAACACCCATGACTCCGTGTTGGAGCATTTCTCTTTTACGAATGTATTCTGAGCAGGTGTGCAAGTCATAATGTTTTTTTTACAATTACACGAGCTATACATTTTAGGTTTTTTCGATTCTTTCTTTCATAAAGGATGAACACAATTGGTCAGTGTTTTCCAAGATATAGCGATCTCTTTCGGTTGCGTTGGACACCCTGTATAAAACTCTTACTATTAAAACTCCTTGACTATTTCATTATTGAATTTAACCTAATGGTCCAATCAAATGATAAATAAAAAATGATAGCAGTAAAGCAAGAAAAGTGGAACGATATGGAGTTACACCCTGGAGGATTGGTGATTCACGGGGAACGGTAAAATCCAGATTCTCTAAAAATGATGCAAATAAATTGATTATTGTTTCAACTTGGAATTTCACTCAATGGTCAAATCTATAGAAAGGTGATTTAATAAACAAAATTTGGGGAATGTTGTCAGCTTTAAAATGCTTTTTATTTCAACATTCTAGCTCAAGTATTTAGAAAGTTCTTGGGGTTTTATTTTCGCTTGGTCTAATATATTAGCCTATATGGCCAACCAAAGCACATTTGCCCTTACAAAAAATCAGAAACATTAGTTTTAATGCCTTTATTTTACAAGATTAAACATAATCTCGAGATGGAATGTAGCTCAGAAGTAAAATCAAAAATACAAGTTTTGAACTCATTTTTATTAATACTGCATCATCTATAATTGTCAAGAATTCAAACATTGCGTGATTTTAAATAGAATTTTGCAAGGGAATGCATTTTTAATAAGATAAACAGGTGGCCAATCTGTGCAGCTAAATCTTAATATAGAGCGAAATTGATTGACAGCGAGTCCTTGTGGACCAGTTTATTTATTCTTGGGAAGGGTTGTCAGCTTAAAAATCAATACAGGTTCAATGCAACAAAAAGTAAACAAAACTTTGTTTTCATCCCTTTCCCTAAAATGATGTTTTTGGCGCTTAAATTTGCCTTGATAACTTTTGCAACGCATCATATTCGTCTGCTTGTTCCATTCAGTAACACATAGCATCATTTTGTGCTACAATTATGATAAATATCAGGTAACATGAATTGTTTATTTGTAATTGTTTATTTGCACTTTGTAGATAAACACATACTATTATATATCTAATAAACAATAAAATGTTATGTTTAATGCAAATTCCGATAAGTCAAAGTAAAAACTTGTGTTTGATCCTTCTAATTACTTGTCAGATTATCTGCAATTCAAATTACTACAAAATTAGTTTAGAAAATTCATATAAAACTCATTTAATTATTTGTTTTGATCTCATAAATTCATTTTTGAACTGAAATAATGATGCAAACTTAGACGATAATGTTTTGATTTTATGTGATTTCAGGTCAGCAAGCTTGTGGCAATGAATCTCTGTGAGCCAATAGTGGAGAAGAAGAATCTACGATCAGATGGGATATTCGATCTAACTCTCATTCCCAATGGCCATTTTGCAGTAACATGTTATGGTGACATTTCTACAAAGATATATGGCCGAGAGCACAACCAGTTGAAAGATCTTGGAAAGCAGTTCCGTTTCGTAACATTAACTTCCGATGGCCATCTGGCATTCACCAACTTCACGAACACCATAAGTGTCTACAGTGTCGACGGGACCCCCACACGGGACATCACCTGCAGAAAGCGAAAGCTATTTGGTTTAAGATCAACCCCTGCAGATGAACTAAAGCTGCAGGGTATTACATCAACCCCTGCAGGTGAGCTGCTTGTATGTGATCGCACCACCAAGACAGTGTACCGTGTGGATCCGTCCACTGGAGACACGACTCCCCTTTCCAAGCCTGATACATTCGAGGACCCTTACTATGTGGCATCAACAACATCTGATGTCACCATAGTCAGCGACTGGGATCTGCATTGTATTAAAGGCTTGGATAAAGATGGCCAAGAAGTTTTTAAATATGGGAAGGAAGGCCGTGGTCAGGGTAAGTTGAAGTGCCCCTGTGGTGTCTGCACAGATGCAGCCAACCACATCATAGTTGCAGACCGTAACAACCATAGGGTACATCTCCTGACCCCTGACGCCAAATTCCTTCGCCATCTGCTTTCCGAGAAAGATGGCGTGCACAACCCCCGTTCTGTTGCAATCAACCAGGAGGGGCAACTGGTAGTTGGAGATCGCAATGGCAACACATTCACTATCACATACAGGAAGTGAGGTAAATAGAAAACAAAACATTAAAACAATTAGTTAATATCAATCAAATACTGCATTATTACATTGAATATACGTTTCAAATACATCGATTTATGATAAAAAATGATTACAAATTGAAATTAATTGAATAAATATGTTAAAATAATGTTAAATAAACAGAGAAGTAAAAGTGCAGATTGTAAACAATAGAAGTTAACCATTGTAATAGTAAAATGAACTTTTTCTGTCAAACAGATGAATTAAATCACAACTAATTATCAAAATTATGTTTCAGCCCAGCATCCTGATACAAGTGAGAAACAACAACACTGACAGATAAAACAACAACAACAAATCAAAGACAATGATAGCAGTGACAATTACAACACTGATATTACACCAATATTGACAATAACAACACATAGTAGATGGGTTAACTACATTTTAGGGGGTCTGGACTTCAATCTATGATGCAAATGTTTCCTTTGACATGAAAGTACCTTAGGACCATAGAAACAAATTTATCCAAAGACACACGCCAGATGGCGCTTTATATTGGAAATATTCAAATTTTTAAAATGGCCGCCAACAATACAACGGAGAAAATATATTTTCTTCTATGCATACTATAATGATATGATTGGTGCCTAAATATACATTTTGTGGGTGAAGAATCAATTTAGTATGGGTTTGAGTCTTTAATATTAGGAACTTCCTCTATATATCAAAAAATATGCCTTTTTCAAAATGGCTGCCAGAGATGTAACAAAGATGATATCTTCACTTGTATGCATGCTACAATTGTAAGAATGATGTCCAAGTATACATAAATGGGTGGAAGAATTAAGTTGATAAGGTTTTTAGTCTTTATTTTCCCAACGAAGAAAGTTCAGTGGGGATATATCGAAGCCCTCTGTCCGTCAGTCTATCGTCTGTCTTATGTATGATTTTGCAATTATTTCAGATACCTTCAAAGTATGACCATATGTACTCAATTAAATTGAAGATGGTGTTAATTTTATGATTAATGCCTCAGAAAATTCAAAATGTCCCAGGGAATTAAGGAGTTGATTAGTTATTACTTACTAGATATGCCATCAAGGTAAGGTTAGAATATATAAGTTAGATCTCAATTTTTTATTGTCTAGATATAATTTTTAGCATTGACTAAATGGTCACAAAAATGTTTAAATCTGCGGAAATTCTGATATTGTACTGTATGTCTATTAGTTAACAAACATTTTCACTTTTTATTGAAAACGTATGCCTTTTTTCTATGGCTTTGGAAAATATTACAAAAAATTATATCTAACAAGGGCTCTTAAACTTCTTCAAAAGTAGAATAGTTTGAAAGTGTAGTTTTGAATATCAATTTGCGATGACGGAAACTATGCTGAAAACAATGGATTGCATGGGAGATGTGGTTTTCAACTTCAGCACATTTCAAATACCGTCCCCTTTTAAGAAATTGTTGATATAAAGTGAGGAAACTTTTGATATGTTTTAATTGAGAAAAAACAAGATCATCTTTTTACAAAATAAGCTTAACATTTTAAAAAGTGCCAAGGTGGGATCCTAATCCATTATTTTCCAGAAAGTTTTTTTTTTAATTTTATATTTCCTTTATTTCATAATACATCATACAAACAGATACAAGGCCTACGCCGAAGCATTATTGGCCCTGTTAAAGTAGTTACAATATAGGTTAAAATAGGTCACAATGCAAAAATGATAGATATAAAACATATTTATGAACATGAAAATAATCATGAAAGCATGAAGACAGGTCAGAGATATATGTACATATTAATGAATATTTGACTATTTAACTTCCTTGACAATAGAGTGTAAAAATTCGGCTGTTAATTCAATAGCCTTTTTATTTGTAATTGTGTCAAGGGAAGGATCTGAAAAAAATAGAAAGTCTACCCTGTCTTCCTGTTTTCTATTATTAAAAGAGTTTAATTAAAGGATGGCAGTCCCCCTAGTTCTCTGTGAAAATTGAGTCTTTGAATGTTAAAAAGAGGGCAATGGAGCAATAGGTGTTTGGTTGATTCAGTAGAGTGACCACATTTACATTTGGCATTTGGAATATTTTTGAAGTTATGTGTAAAAAGATGCTGCCTTAAAATGAGATCACATCTCGTTTTATTTAAGACAATTTCTTTATCTCTGGATAGGTTTAATCTTGGGGTTGTGAATTCTTTCTTTTTCCCATTCAAAAAAGTTCTAATTTTATACTTAAATGAGTTGCGTGAGTGTGCTTGTTTCAGTTCATCTGGTAAATTATCCCATAATTTAATACTGGATAAAGCTGTAAACTTCCTGAGTTTAGCTGATGCATTGAATGGGATCTTTAAATCATTGCTACGTCGAAGTCTTTGGTGATTTACCTGATTCTTATACTGTTCAAAAACATTTGAAACATATGAAGGCATCTTATAATTATTTACAAAATCAAACATAAAGACTAGTTTTTTTTCTTTTCTTCGATTGGATAAGGATCTCCATCCAAGACATGCCATCACCTTCTCAGAGTTAGACCCTTGGATGCAACCACTTACAATAAGACCCGCTCTATATTGGACTCTATCTAAACTTGCTAAGAGGTTTAGATTTGCGCTGTCAAAAATAATATTGCTATATTCGAGATGTGGGAGAATGAATGCCATATAAATTGTCTGTAAGTGTTTTGATCTTACTGAAAATTTGAGTGCTTTTAATGGATTTAACATTTTATTACACCAGAAAGTTGGATTCATATTTTACAATCATGGGGACTTCACTTGAAACAAAATACATTGTTTTAATAGTAAACACTGTATTTATGGCCGAGAAGTACTCATGGTGAAAGACATATTGCCGTTTAAAATCTTAATCTCTTAAATGTTCAAATGAGAAAATACGAATATTTTTCTCAATGTGACAATAATCAGTGCTGTATGTGTGTACATACATGTCTTTTTCAAAATGGCTGCCAATCAACAACAAGCTTAATAGTGTGTTGGTTGGATTAGTAAAAGGACTCGGTAAACAGGGACATCGTCCATGATTTGGTCAGAGGAGATTAAGGGGGTTCTGCAATACTGTCATAATGTGCAGCCCTTGAAATTTATTCCGATCTTCAAAATTTTCTCTCGCCAGAAGGTTTCTGGCCCTGTATAACTATAGGTACATATGTATGTCTGCCCTGCGTGGTTTTGAACTATCACATTTGTCTCTTAAGCATGATGCATTGCAACAACTAAAGTTGCACTTCCATTGCAGATGCTTGTTTATTGCAAGTTATTAAAGAGACACTGGTCTTTCTGGTGAGATTGAGTAAAAAGAACATTGCAAGATAAGTACACATTTGCTGTGTTAAGGCGAAATGATTATTTTATGGCTCATAATCCAATTTGCTAGATGCGAGTAGTTAAAATCTTTATTTTTTTCATTAAAAATTCAAAATTCAGTCTTACTCATGTTGAATTTGAAATCGTCATGAAAAAATACATCAAGGTATGTGGTTTAGAAATGAGTCCATCAACTTTAAAGTTGAATTTTTATCGAACATTTAGGTCAGGGAGATCCCCCATAGTCCTCATGTTGTGAAACACAAAAAGTGAATCGTTTCTTGTGTTGTGCATTTATTATTTTCTTTGACTGGAGATATTTTGATTTGTACAGCTATCAGATACAAAAGAGTAATATAAAATGTGAACCACTAAAAAATTGTAATACCTTGCAACTTTGTAATACCATGCAATGTTTTTTCACCCGAATAAACCACCTGGTGGGGAAAATGGTAACTACCTACTTGCATCTGAGTAATTAAATAGATTTTACCTTCCTTAAAATGTAGATCTTGAAGCCAATTTTATGAAATATTATGCCCAGAAGTGAAATAACTTTTAGCAAAGATACAATTTTTGTTAGCAAAGATACAATCTTTGTTAGCAAAGGTACAATCTTTGTTAACAAATATACAATCTTTGTTATATTTTCAGCTGTATATTTCCAATATATAGTGAAAACTATAATCTCACAAGACTTAATAAAATTAATTCTCCTACCCCATAAATATAAAATTTTGACACCAATCGTATCAGTGTAGCATGCACTGATGTTAAGATATCATCATTGTTATATTTCTGCTGGCCATTTTTAAAAACACATAATTTACTATAGAGTGAAAATTCTTATTATGAAAGACCTATTAAATGGATTCTACAACCCAATATTAATGTATACTTTGACACCACTCTTATCATTGTAGCATGCTTAGAAGAGGAGATATCTTCTTTGTTATATTTCTGGCAGCCATTTTGAAAAATGCATATATTTTGAATATAAAGTGCAAGTGCTGAATTTACAAGACTCGAAACCTAATTAAATAGATTCTACAATAACATTAAATATATTTTTTGACACAACTCTTATAATTGTAGCATGCACAGAAGCAAAACTATTGTCTCTGATGTATTTGTGGCGGCCATTTTGAAAATTGTGTATATTTCCAATAAAAAGCGCCATCTAGCTTGTGTCTTTGGATAAATTTGTTTCTATTGCCCTAAGGTATTTCCATGCCAAAGGGGACAGTTTGTAAGGTAAGATATCTTAATTTGTAAGTATTCGTAACGCAAGATATCTTCTTTATTATATTTCTGGCAGTCATTTTGAAAAACGTGTATATTTTGAATTTAAAGTGGAAGTTCTTAATTTTCAAGACTCAAGATCTGATAAAATAGATTTTACGACTACATCGCTGAATTTTTTGACACACTCTTATAAATTGTAGCGTGCACAGAATCAAAGATATTGTCTCTGATGAATTTTGGCGGCCATTTTAAAAAATGTGTATATTCTCAATATAAAGCGCAGTCTAGCTTGTGTCTTTGGATTTTATTTCTATTGCCCTAAGGTACTTCCATGCCAAAGGGGACATTTGCATCATACAATGAAGTCCAAATTAAGTTAACCCATCTACTAACAAGTTATTTCAAAATGACAAGAAATAAAACACCAACTCAAGACCAACAAAGCAGTGACAATTACAACACAAAACAACAACAACAATTCCAAGAGATACAACAACAATGATTGGTTATAAAACAACATGTGAAAACGATTATGAAGCAAATGATAGTTATATTTGCTGTAAATTGGAGACTGGATTCATTAAAGCTAATATGGATTAATTACATATTTACAAATATCAGGATTAAATATGGATATATATGTTCTTTGATAATTGTAAGTAGATTGTTTCTAAACTTATGAACGTTCAAACTAAATTACATTTTGAATTAGTATCCTGAATGTATATTTCACATAGGATTGGAGTCCATTTCACTGTTTAATTGCTTCAGTAAAAGCTAAAAAATAAGAAATCAAAACATCATTATGCAATAACATCAGGAAAAATGTATTCCTATTGTATAGTACTATGAATGACATTTGTATATCTTGGATTGCTTCTAGTTTGGCTTATTAAGTGTTTGGTCTCTCATATTTGGATACTTCTCTGCCATGTTATTTTCAATAAGATTAACATGGCTGACATTCTTCAAATTACAAGACGGCACAGGCTTATTGCACAAAAAACTAAAAAATCTGAAATATACAAATGTCATTCATGTACAATATGAATATACTTTTCCATATATTATTGCATAATGGTCTCCCAATTTCTTATTTTTTGGGGTTCTACTGACGCAATAAAACAGTGAAATAGACTAGTGAATATCCTAGGTGCGAGTAGAAATAATCTTGATTTACGCCATTAAAAATATCATAATTTAGTCAAACTGGTGTCATATTTGGAATCTACATATAAAATTACTTCTAACAATGTGATTTTGAAAAGAGTTTATCAACTTTGAAAATTTAATTTTCCACTAAAACTGATGCATATTAAAGTTTTAGGGAATTTTGTAATACCCTTCCATGTTATTTCCCCCGAATAGCCACCTGGTGGCGAAATTGGTAACTACCTACTCGCATCTGAGTAATTATCAGTTGATTTGAAAATCAATTTAACTGAATATGGCCAGAGAGCATGCAACTAGTTATAACTGAGACCATGATTTATGTTAGTCTCAGGTTATAAAAACTTCAAAAAACAGTTGAAACATATTCATTTTTTGATTCATACTCTGGGGATCCTTGAATTTCTTAATTTTTTGCTTTGAAAGTTCATAGTTTATGTTTGGTCAATACAAATCAAAATAAGGACTTTAAAAACATAATCCCTATGTCTCTGAAAATAAATGTGACTTGGACGAAAGCTTTAAAATTAAGAAATTAATGTACTATACATGTACATACATGTAGTTCAACGCCCCAGAAAGCCATATACACGTACATTGCTTTATGCGATGAGGGATTCTTATAGATTATTCAATTGTTATTAAGACATGTTAGATACTGATTTTATTTTAATTGCAACGCATGCTTTGGAATGACCCAGACGTTGACGCACTGGCTTTGATGAGTTATAATGATTAGTACACTATCTGTATTTTTAACATTTTGAACATAATGCAGAGTCAATATTTTGACTGTAATGCAGAGTCAACATTTTGACAGTAATGCAGAGTCAACATTTTGACAGTAATGCAGAGTCAACATTTTGACAGTAATGCAGAGTCAACATTTTGACTGTAATGCAGAGTCAACATTTTGACTGTAATGCAGAGTCAACATTTTGACCATAATGCAGAGTCAACCTTTTGACTGTAATGCAGAGTAATCATTTTGACAGTAATGTAGAGTCAACATTTTGACCATAATGCAGAGTCAGCATTTTGACCATAATGCAGAGTCAACATTTTGACTGTAATGCAGTGTCAACATTTTGACAGTAATGCTGAGTCAACATTTTGACAATAATGCAGAGTCAACATTTTGACCATAATGCAGAGTCAACGTTTTGACTGTAATGCAGAGTCAACTCGTTGACTGTAAAATAGGGTCAACATTTTGAGTGTAATGCAGAGTCAACATTTTGACTGTAATGTAGGGTCAACTTTTGATTGTAATGCAGTCAACATTTTCACCATAATGCAGAGTCAACTTTTTGACTGTAATGCAGAGTCAACTTTTTGACTGTAATGCAGAGTCAGCATTTTGACAGTAATGCAGAGTCAACATTTTGACAGTAATACAGAGTCAACATTTTGACCATAATACAGAGTCAACATTTTAACAGTAATGCAGAGTCAACATTTTTACAGTAATGCAGAGTCAACATTTTGACCATAATACAGAGGGAACATTTTAACAGTAATGCAGAGTCAACATTTTGACGGTAATACAGAGTCAACATTTTGACCATAATGCAGAGTCAACATTTTGACAGTAATTTAGGGTCAACATTTTGACAGTAATGTAGAGTCAATATTTTGACTCCAATGTAGCGTCAAGGTCTTGACTATAATGAAGGGTCAATATTTGACTATAATTTAGGGTCAATATTTTGACTTTAATGTAGGGTCAAGGTCTTGACTATAATGTAAGATCAAAATGTTAACTGTAATGCAGGGTCAACATTTTGACTGTAATGCAGGGTCAACATTTTGACTGTAATGCAGGGTCAATATTTTGACTGTAATGTAGGGTCAATATTTTAACTGTAATACAGGGTCAACCTTTTGACTGTAATGTAAGGTTAACATTTTGAACGTAATGTAGGGTCAATATTTTGATTGTAATGTAGGGTCAACATTTTGACTGTCAATATCTATGTTAGATTTTAATAAAGACCCTACTGTGTCAGGTGCATCTGTACACATATGAATGACCCTGCCGTTTGTCACACAACCAATGAAAATATACATGTCAATTGCAAGGCAATCACAAATGATATAGTTATGCTACATACAGCATCTGCCTTGAACCAAACAATAACAAAAGATAGAGAAATTATCTGACTGTATTGCCATGCCATTTTTCACATTTTGATGACAACACTGAGTAAAACTTGACGTAAAAAAGTTTCAAATTAATGAAACTTCATCTCTCCATTGTTATGACATCATAACATATATTGTAGAAGACGAATTGAACATGTTGCTATGTTGTATTGATTATAAAGGGATGTCACAAGTAAGCTCATTGTGTACCGTTTTAGGATGAAAGATTGCAATATCTTGCATAAGGGAAGATAGCTTTATCTTGGATAGTCATATGAGAAAAACTGAACACCAAGGCATTTAAGAATATGCAATTACTGTAAATAGTTTAACTCTTAAATGGCAGGGACTTTTCAGGACTTTTGACCTGAAATTTACTGAATTAGGCATCAAAATATTGTAAATGTAACTCCTCTCACAAGGAGAAAAGTAAGAGCTGGTTAAAATTCCTACTTTGTGACAAATTTTGCATTTGACATAAGACTTATGTTCTTAGAATATGCATTTCGTCAATAATAATGGCCCAATATAGTTATTTGTATAGTCATAGTTATAAGTATAGGAAAAAATTAAACAACTAGATTATGAAGCCTTTTCATAATGTTGATGTATACTGTATTCATTCATATTGATATACCAATAGAAAAGTCAGATGTGAGTCAAAAGAGAGAAAGTCAAAACCACTTTAATAAGTCACTGGCGGACATAAAGGTTTTTGGCATAAGTTGGCCTTTTTGGGCCCTTTTTGGCCAAATTATCAAAAACTTGGCCTTAAATTTTCGAAATTTGGGCCCAAACTTTGATTTTAGGGGCCCAAAATTGTTTCCCAATTCAAAATGTGGATCCCCTTCGTTAGCTTCTGGATCTGCCGGTGTAAATTGCCTAGATATACTATTACAGTATACAATTATTGACCTCTCCAGAGGTTTACTGTCAAAATTATATCCCGAGACTGTAAACCGAGACCGTAGGTCGAGGTTTACAGTCGAAGAATATAATTTTGACAGTAAACCGAATGGAGAGGTCTATAATTGTTTTGTTAGTCCGAAGAATATCTTTACTCGTCGCAAGATCCTGGGGAACTCCCTGTAACACCCGAGAATTATCAAAAAATTACAAAAGAAACAACACGTAAAAACAAATTGTGCTTTTAAGATATTGTAAGTGTATTGAAGTATTAGGATTCTATATACCGTTAGAAACCTTGGAATACCAGCTTTACAGGAACTCTATGTATTATGTGTTCCGCGTCGTGTATTCCTTATATGAAACGCTTGAACATGATGAATACTTGACGACGAATTAACGCATTTTTGTTTTGTAATCGTATAAAGCATTACGAGTATATGATAACAGAATATTTCATTGTCACTCCGTCTTTAATAAGTAGTAAAGTGAATATATACACGCCTAACCATCGCGTAAGCAGGCGTCACCGTACAGCGTCAAAAAATACAGTAGTACAGTTTTCTGTACGGTGACGAAAATTAACTGAATTGAAGCAAAAACTATACTGAGGGTTTTAAAAAGATTAATTAGATGAAAATAAATACGATTTCGGGTGTAATAAAAACAGCATTCTCTTAGGAATGCTTTTAACTTTCTAATTATGATAAAAGTTTTTCGAGCACTGCTCGGATTTTTTCTGAGTGAATCGGCCCACATAATCGACTCGAGAGAAAAATTGTTTTTTTTTCACTTTTCGTTTGGTTATTATTTTCCCTGTCGTCTGAGAGTATGGATTATTTTTATGAGAATATGTATTTGTTATCTACACATTTTAGAACAGATGAATATTCGGCAAATAATCATTCAGTGTATTTATTTAAAAAAGATCAGAACTGTACGGTGACGCATCAGCTGTACGGTGACGCTTCCTTAGATTTTATGAAGTGCTCTTAGCTTACTGTTCGAACAAGAGGTAAAGAAGCGTCAGATCTACATGTACATTATCACTGGTAAGTATCAAGCGAAGGTTAGCCGTCACCTTCGCATTTAAGATGGCGGACAGGAAGTATTAATTTCGATATTTTTAGTTTTCATGGAATTAACTATTTGAAAGTTGACGTAATGCTTTGGTATCATTTGAACTAAACCAGGCTTTTCTCATATGACTAACAAAGAAAGCCTACACAGCCATCTTTACCCCATGCAAGATATTGCATCTTTCATCCTAAAAAGTCACACGTGCAAGATGAGATTTACTTGTGACATCCCTTGTTTTAAAACATCAATAACATAGCAACAAGAGAGTTTTTGGTTTCATGATCTTTACCGTATCATACATTTCCAGTAACCTTCCATTAAGCCGTGGAAGATATCGTTGAACTGTAGCGCCCATGCACTATATATGAACAAATGATCATACTCCAGAGTTTCCATTTCATACAATCTTAGTCTCATTTAGTTCATCAAAGCATAGCGTCACCGTACAGGTGGTGCGTCACCGTACAAATTTGATCTTTTTGAAATATACATAATGAATGGTTGTTTGCTGAATCTTCGCCCGTTCTAAAATGTGTAAGTAACAAATACATATTCTCATAAAAAAAATCCGAACAGTGCTCGTAAAACGTTTATCATAATCAGAAAGTTAAAACCATTTCTAAGATAATGCTGTTTTTATTTCACATGAAATCGTATTAGTTTTCATCAAATTAATTTTTTTTAAACCCTTGTCATAGTTTTTGCTTCAAAGCAGTTAATTTGCGTTACCGTACAGAAAACTGTACTCCGCTATTTTTTGACGCTGTACGGTGACGCCTGCTAACGCGATGGTAAGGCGTGATATAGCCAAAATAGTATATTGTTGAACATAAGATATAAACATTTAAGTGTTTTGGATATCATTTATGACGTCATAACACGACTGATAACAATAGGACGATCTTAAAAGACTGAATATTTGGACGGTTCTACGTCGTAAAATAGGGAATGTACATTTTTGTACCACTTTTTTATTTTTAAAGTATGGTGCTTTACTAATTATTAATCTTATTGAAAATTCACAGGCATCAATTTGGCAAGGACAATATTTTGAAAATCAAGTCAAATTTTAAAAATATTTTATCTAAATCCATTAAAATACCCCTCAAAATAGACTATGCGCAAAAATTAATGTAAAAATGTGCTCTTGTACATTCTTGTACCACTTTTTATATCTGGCTTTACGCAGGGTAAAAGGCCATCAGTATATATTTTGAGGAGATATTCTTTAATTTCGCCATGACAATATTGTCCATATCAAAAATCTTTTTCTTTTGTCTAGTAATAAGAAAGTTAGAAGCAGTTAACTTACCCTATGTTTTTTACGCCAAAAAATCTTACACTTTCCCCGAAGAAATCTAATGCGTTCTATACAAAATATTTGAATTGTAACCGTCAATGTGTTTTGACGTCATAATTTTTCATGGTCCAGTGAATGTAGGAGCAAATTTTGGAGCATTTTGATCAACGTTTTACCGAAATATTCATGATTTAAGGTATTTTACAAGGAATTACGTTACATTATTACAACGTTAATTTGCAGTTTCCTCGCATAGAAAACCGTAGAACGCTGCGTTATGCTAGATTTCTAATACATCTTAATGCTATAGTCAAAAAGATGAGGGGTTACCCTTCAAAATGATATATAATAGGTTATATAACTCTAATGTACAGCGAAATGGTAAAAGTAGGAATATTAAAAATGGCGTAAAATAAGCGATATCCCCAGGATCTTGCGACGAGTACTTAGATTTTTCTGACCCTTGAAGTTGACTTGAAGTTGGATCCAGACCCTCGAGACGTTCATGTTGCCACGGCAGTAAGTTCACTCAATGGAGTCAAATTACTCTCCTGGGCGAAGTCCACTAAAAGCTTTGTACAAAGTTTTAGATTTTTCTTCGTATTTTGACTGTCTTTACTCTCTAAGAGACTAATAATATCCTCATCTTCAACATTTTTGAAACGGCTAGTGCTAGCGGCGGCCATTTTATCGTCTGATAATGACGTCATTTTAGTGGAATGCTGGGAATATTATTCACCGGCAATGCATTGCGCGGTGTACAGTTAAAATTATTCACCGCTCGTTGACCAATCAAAATCGAGTATTTCAACTGACGAGGTACTAACAATAAACATTGTCTAATCTGATCGTCATTCTGATTGGATTATGAAGAGTTCAGGAAGAGTATTTTAACCGAGTTTTGTTGCATCCATGAGGTTCTGAATTTTGAAGAAATGTGAACACATTGTCAATAGTCATTTTAGAAAGATTAGGCAGTTTTAACATCTTTACTTTTTATTAATGTTTTTCATAAGTTAGAATAAATTAATAAAACAGTAAAGTGATAAATAAAAAATACTGGAGCAATTTTGTATCTTGAAACATGTAATATTGTATGAAAACTGTTCATATTTAGACAGCTTAACTTTTCAAACACGATTGCTCACTTTTCACATTTGGAGCTGTTTACATTTCAAGGTTTCTTAAACGTGTGGGTAAATTGGAGATATCAAAAGGATTGAACCGGAAAAGTGCTCAATTGGGAGGTGTTCAGATTAGCCAGGTTTTCAAATAAGCCAGGTGTTCATAGTATATTGGTTTAAAGTAGCTTAGTCAATGTCTAGAGACATCACTAGTTGTAAACACGCATCTAGTCATGTAAACATTTGGATTCAGTGATCTCCCCAGCATTGAATTGAAGCAAGTTGGCATCAACTCTAGCTTTTAAAAATATCCACCTGAGAATTCTAGGATAATGTCATTTATGAAATGTCATTTCACCAGCTGCACTCTATGCAGACTGTGCTATACCAAAAAGCAGTGCATATATCATGTGCGCAAGGTGAAGATATTAACGGTCATTTTTGAATTAGATTTCGTGATATTTCACTAACTATGCTATCTCGGCTACTCAATTATGTTCATACATGTGTACAGGTTTCATAATATAAAGGAATTTGTATAAATAGGCGTGTCGTTCATGCCTGGGTCACATCATGGGCTCTTGGTCACATATGCTCCGATCCATCGGCCGGCGCCCGGCCGATTGGGTGTTTTTTCAATATTGTATTCGATTTTGAACAAAATACTCAATCGGCCGGGCGCCGTAGTGAAAATCGGAGCAAATGTGACCAAGGCATTACTCTATATTATTACCACCTTGCAGGCACTAGAGGCAATCTGCGCGAGATTCCATTTTTGGTTCGGTTTTTAGCGCATGCGCATCAAATCCAGCAATGTAATTGGTTCAAATTTTTATCACGCATGCACAATCGATAACTAATAAGAACATTTAATTTGAGATAGATGTCACTTACGTTCATTATTTCACAGCAGTCCCTACCCACGATGCACCATATAGAGCGGGAATATTTTTGTTAAGTGTCAAAACAAAAAGTATACACCCAGAACAAATGTAATGACATAATATCAATAGCCCCGGATTTGTAGACGTGTGTTGTACAAACTTAAACCGATCCGATGGCAGAAAAGCACTTTGAATCATGGGAATGAAGTACTTCCTTTAATGAAAAACCGAACCAAGTAAAAACCGAATCTCGCGCAGATTGCCCCGACTCCTTGCAGGGCCTGTTCTAGGGGTTTTAGTACTAGTTGAGAAGGCATTCAAATTGCTATATTGACGTGAGCAATATTGTGTCGGGCGTTAATGACTTTAGTCGGGCAATAATGACATTATCCGCCCGGCTATGTTTCCCGGGAAAAGTGATATCGTTCAGTGCGTAAGATTTTCTATTTCAAAAGAAGAGGCTCGATAGAGAGAGCTTTCTAGACGAGTGCAACTTTTTTTATTTTCTACACGATCATTATGGAATTTTCAGACAATATCGGAGGTGTGATGAATTTTTATATTCTAAAATATTATTTTTGAATTATGAAAAACGCATTTAGTATAACTTTTTTGGCGAAGCGATGAACTTCCATCTTATATTTTGTACCGTTTCTTAGTGCGTAAATAGAATCAGAAGCACTCGATGCCCGACACACATCAAACCCGTGCTCAAATGTAACACGGGTTTAGCACCCGTGCTCAAAATGTAGCACGGGTTCGAGTCGAATCTAGGCGCTCCTAGCCCGTGCTATAAATCCAACCAATCAGGGCGCTCCAAACCCGTGCTATTTTGGGGATCAGTTATTGTGTAATACTGACTGTCCTTGAAATTGGATGGTGTAACAGAATGACCGGTCCCTCGCTGGCCATTACGCGGAAATATCCAACTCAAATTTTGTACCGTTAGTTTGTAATCGATATAGCCGATTTGAAGGTAAGAAGTTGCTCAAAGTAAACAAGACTAAGCGAGGATCAAACAGGGTAATGTTTTTGACTCATAAATTCCACATTCAACGAGTAATTTTCCCGTAAAGTGAGTATTATGAATTATCGCCCATTGATTTTGATTTTCCCATAATTTCACTGTTTTTATCCGTCAGTAAAACCTAAAAAAATAAGAATTTCAAAAGATCATTATGCAATAATATGTGGAAAATATATTCCTATTGTACATAAATGACTTTCGTTTATCTTGAATTAGTTCTAGTTTGGCTCATAAAGTGTGTGGCCTCTTATTTTGATGCTTCTCGAGACCCTACATGTATCTGTTGCAAGACTTATGCCTGGCACAACCGTCACCCTGTTATTAGTATATCTTTATGTTGCGCAATGATCCGAGACCCTATCTGTTGCAAGACTAACGCCTGGCGTAACCATCACCATGTTATTCAGTGTTTTTAAGTAGCGCAAGGATCCTGCCATGACCGTGGTAAATGGTAATGTTATCGTGAAAGGTTGGTATAACCGCGACAATGCTGTATTATATTGCAATGCCTGCCATGACCGTGACAATGTAATATAGTTTTGCAAAGCTTGGCATGACCGTGACAATGTAATATAGGTACTGCAAGGCCTGGCATGACCGTGGCAATGTAATATACTGTAGTACTGCAAGGCGTGGTATGACCATGACAATGTTATATAGTTCTGCAAGGCCTGGCATGACCGTGACAATGTAATATAGTATTGCAAGTTCAGGTATGAGAGTGGTAACTGCTAATGTAGAAATTTACGATTAGAACTGCTATAACTGTGACAATGTGTATTGCAAAGCCTGGCATGACCGTGGCAATGTAATTTAGTACTGCAAGGCCTGGCATGGCCGTGACAATATAATTTGTGGTAATGTAGAAATTTAGGCTTAGTCCTACTATGACCGTTATAATGTATTGCAATGACTAGTAAATATGTATGACATTAATGCCAGGAATATCCTTAACAATTTTAAGTGATCGTCATTACAATTAAATAGTTTAATACTATGATCATGGTGTTTAACTACCTTAATCATGTCAAAATCAAAATTACTACTATACATTAATATTCACATTCGCTTATAAAACACAATAAAGCCTACGGTCGCGCCAGGCTTCCACGATAACACTTCCAGGGTCATGACAGGCCTTGCAATATCACATACCTTCACATATTTAAGGAAGTTAATCATTACAATGCCACTAAATGCTATTTAATATAACCATTGTCACAGTCATATCGTGCCATAACATTACCACGGTGGTGACAAGCCTTGCAATATAGTATAGCATTGTCACGGTTATACCAGGCTTTCGCGATAACACTACCACGGCCATGGCAAGATCCTTGCGAAACTTAAAAACACTTAATAACATGGTGACGGTTGTGCCAGGCATAAGTCTTGCAATAGATAGCATGTGTCTCTGCCATAGTATTTTCAAAAGGATACTTTGTAACATGGCTGAAATTCATTATAAGAGGGCACAGGCTTATTGCACAAAACAGAACTAAATAATCTAAAATATACAAATGTCATTCATGTACAATATGAATATACTTTTCCAAATATTATTGCACAATGGTCTCCTGATTTCTTATTTTTTGGGTTCTACTGACGAAATAAAACTGAAATGGGCTGTAGTTCCCTAAGAGGCTCTAAGAGATCTCTTGTGTTAACTTACGTCTTGTTTAAGCTTATCTCCAAAATGTGGAGTTGATCAGCCAGCCACCCAGCCATCCAGCCAGCCAGCAAGCCAGCCAGCAAGCCACTTACTCAGACACTTAGTAAGTCACTCACTTCCTTAAAGTCATTCTCTCACTCTCATTCAGGAGTTCACTTACTCATTCACGCTCTCAATCAGTCTCTCTATGTGAGAGTTCATATGTTGGAATATTGACTAAAATAATCTTATTTCATTTGGAATTATTCACAATTGCTGTTTTCTACTTTTTGAGTTTAAAAGGGGAATGTAGTATTATCATTGAGTGTTTTAGAGATCTCTTAATTTCAACAAATGAATTTATTAATAGAGAAACATGTGAATCCATTGAGGATTGCATCAAAATACCAAACATACATACTCAAAAATAGCAAGAGCTGCTCAAATGTTTTAGATCTAAATTATGAACCCCATTTTGTACTTTTAGAAGATGAATGTATGTCTGAGATAAGAAGTTTAAGA
Source organism: Owenia fusiformis (assembly GCA_903813345.2). Classification (NCBI taxonomy): domain Eukaryota; kingdom Metazoa; phylum Annelida; class Polychaeta; order Sabellida; family Oweniidae; genus Owenia; species Owenia fusiformis. The sequence goes on from CAIIXF020000029.1 coordinate 39,901, forward strand.
AGAGGACTATTATGTGAGTATTAAAAATATATCCATTCTGAATTTTCCTACATTTCCAAGAGTTTTCATAAGCAGTGATTCTTATTAATCACAACCTTAATTCTATTGACTTAATGTACTCTTTGGGGGTGCCTTAGTCCTTAATGCGTCTCCCTATCTTTTGAATGTATTGTTAGAAAGATATTCTGTGTGCAATGATGATGTGGAAATGATGACTGCATAAGGTTTCAGAGATTCTTGGGAAGATGTTCTCAGCCTGGCAACCTAACACTATTCAGTACATCTTTTGAAACTAAAAAATTGAGGAAGCTGTAAATGTGATGTTGATTTTTTTATTAATCAGATGGTTTCCATAAAGTTATGTTATTTTAAGTCATGTTTTTAATTGATCTGCATTTGTAACCATTAATTAAAGACCAAGAGTTTCTTCTATTTAATGGCATATTTGAATTCTATATGTTGTTTTCTAGCAATAGAGCTAGCTTCATTTACTTTTACTCAAATTCTCAAATTTTTAAGTCTTCTGAAAAAGCTCAAGCTAAATCCCCATTTACACAATGTTGAAAACCTTTAAAGATTAGAAATTCATTTACTCTTATAAGTGTCACAATTTTAATAATAAATCACAATACATATGTCAATAAGTTCATATGATTAGATTCAACTTGCAGTGATCTCCCCAGCATAAAGCAAGATGGGCGCATCAACCACCTGAGATTTTGAAAATATGATTGCACCCACCTGAAAGTCAGTCTGCACCCACCTAAAAATGAAAAAAATCATTGGCATATTTCCACAAATTTTTGTCTAATTTTATCAAGTGTTACTGAGTTTATTTATCAACTCACAAATTTGTGTAAAGGATGAGTCTGGATATATGCCCTTTTGGTCCCTCGGTTAAATGTATGTGATAAGTATATTTACTATTTCATGAGTTTTAATGCAAAATAAACCCCCTGCTGAGAGTCAAAATAAGTAACAGAAAACAATCAATAATTATCATAGAAAAAACACCAATGGCAACCTGTATGGCATATAAAATAGAAATAACTTAAAGACCATGAAGAATTAAAAAGAAAATCATTTTTTTAAATATATGTTAGGATTTAATTCTTTTTCAAACTTTGGGAATTTTCCGCCATTTCAATTTGAAGGGGGAAAAACAAGATAGCTGCCATTTGATGTAAGAAATATCAAAACAAAAGTAGCTTCACTTTCACAATGAGCAATGGCATTTTCTCAATGAGCACAGTTTTCTGGTTTAGGTTTAGACATATAACTCCCCTATCCATTCAATCCTCCTCTGTTCAATTTTGATTGTATTTTATATTAGTTTTACTTTAATAAGCCAGCAATGACATTATTTTTGTGAGAATATAAGTTTTGTCAAAATAATCCCAAAATTGAGCTTTGTACAATTTAGAAGCATCAATAATGCCAACAAGTATTTTGAACATTCATGTTCATTAAATTCTGTTCAATTTCCCTCTGATTTGTTGCCATGATGACATGTTATGACATCATCCTGAAACACTTAACCATTCTTTACTAAAGCTTTTAAACACTTGTTTTTCAATCAGGATCAATTATTTTTCATTAGAGGTCCAAACAATATGTATAATGTTTTATTTCCAGACTGCACCAAGAGAGATGATAGTGTATGGATCAGAGCTTGACTCTATGAGTGAGAATGGGTAGAGCGTATCAGCAAGCATATCTAACACCAGAGGAGCCAACCTTGCCTCAAAGATAATTGCCAGGTATTTTGCAAAGATCTGTTATCACTGGTGATCCACTCGGAACGTCAAAGGTACAATTTTTCTTTTTTCCTTATTTCACATGTTGTAGGCAGAATTCCCACAACATTTTAATCACAATGTATATCACAATCATATGTTTAAGAAAGAAAACAACAGAATAGGCGATTTAATTCCTCACTTAAATTACAGAAACAATATTTCGAAAAACAGTTAAGATTCGCAATTTTAACCCATATCGTTTATGTAAATTAAGTGAGGAATTAAATTGACGATTCTGTTGTCTTCTGATCTATTTTTTCGCAAACATGTACCTTTTATAAAACATGTGATACTGATACACGTTTGTGTGAAAAAATGTCATGGGGATTCTGCCTACAAGGCGCGAAATAAGAAAAAAAGAAAAATCGTACCTTTGACGTTCCAACATTTTGTTACCCAAACGAACTGTTTCGTTAACCAGCGTAATCGAGCGGATCCCCAGTGTGTTATGTATATGACAAAAAAAGTGAATTTGTAATATTTTGGATATAAAGGGTGTAAAATTGCAATAGTGTACAGGTGTGCAGGCCCAACTTTATTCTTGTTTTATTTTCTCACTTTTTTGATGAATATGGAGTGCATTTAAAGACAACTAGCTTCAAACCTTCATAAAACTACATGCAACTGGGTCTTAGTCATCATAAAAACATGTCATTCCTCAAACACAATGAGTAACACTTAATTGTCCCATCTGTAGGTACCATGCACTACTAGTTAGTAGCTGTAAGAAACAGTTTAGGAAACAGGAAAAGGCTGTGAGTGAACATGAGGGCTATGGAAGACTAAACAAGGCTTTGCAACAGAGCCTAGATGACCTCGAGGCCAAACTTAGTAGCAATACATTCACACAGGGGGACCGATCAGCTGTGCATGCTAAATTACAGAATGTCCAGGTATGTTCAATGAAAGTCTGAATCTTTATCTCAATGAATGATTTTAATATTTAATTTCCAAACATTTTGTTATGTATTCATTTCAGAACTTACTGTCTTAACGAAGAAGAAAATCATAAGCTTAGAGCTAAATCACCCAAAGTTACATTAAATCACAAAGTCTCATATTTTATACACATCTCACTGACATTATCCACAAATTTGTTCAAGTCACTGCCATATACAATGCATACAGTTATCTGCTCAGCATTAAAGCAAGAAGGCATAGCACCCACCTGAGAATTTTAAAACCGGCTTAATTTCATCTTCCTAAAAATTCATTTGCACCCACTTAAAAATGAGAAAAATAATGAAAAATGGGCATAGTTTTACCAGTTTTGGTCTGATTTGTGAAAATGAGAATTTTGCACCAACTTGATAAAGTCTGGTGCCTGATAATAAAAAATCCTAAAAATATGGCAAATTGCCATGTTTCTAGTTTTATAGTCACTTCAATTGATTCAATGTAGCAATTTGTGACATTGATTTATAGGAATCAGATATATGATAATTATGTAAGTTTGGTCGATCTTTCCATTGATATATTAAACTTGATACCATCTATTTTGATTTTGGCTGTAGAGGGGGGGGGGTCAGGGCTTATTTGACAGTTAAGAATAGCATTTTAGAGTCATATTACCATTTGAATTTTGGAAGCTACTCTAGCTTTATCAATATGCAAATCTAAAATTTTATGAATCATGTTTTCACAGAACACAAGTAATTTTTTGAATGGAACCCCTGAAGGACTTACAATTTCGCATATATCTTTTGAAGCTGACACTAATGAGTGAGAAAAGTTTGGTAGACAGAAGGAGGGAGAAATTCTCAGAGTTGCAGACACAGAGTGGTGACCCTCATTTTACCTGAGAGAAGAACCTTGTTGTTGAGAGATACCACATGCTTCTCGACAAAGTGGAGGTATGATCTAGAGATACTTTATATGATGCACTGTTACATTTGGTAATTTTAATATTACTGGTACAAAAATAAACTTCCAACATTGAGGATGAGTTGACTATAGGATCAATTGCCTAATGGATGAGTTGTCTTGGGGATCAATTGACTTTGGGATGAGTTGGTTCTTGGCAACCAGTTGTCTTGGAAATCAGTTGTCATGTGGACTAATTGATCCTGCAATCTATCGTGTACAAATGTATATGTAAATCAGGGTGTTTGTTCTTGCAAATGGATATCCATTTGATCTCATTTCTTTGATCTGATCTCTCTTTAAGGATTTATTAAGGGAATGTGACAATGTATTGTCAAACCACATTATCTACCAGAAGATATTGGACAATGCCACAGAATGAATAGATGGAGAAACCACTGAATAACCTGGAGGGGGATAGGCACACCACACAAGCTCAATTACTCAAGGTAAATTTTGGGATATTTTACAGAATGAAGCTGAAATTATACACAGGGTGTTCCATAAAAATTGTTTTCCCACATACTTGAACCCTCAACCCTCATTAACAGATGTCTCAAAAGAAATTGTAGAGATTATCCAAAGTTACATTTCTCTCTCATTTGTATGGATACTTCAGGAGATGAAAGCACAATGCAAACTCAACTAGCACGAGTGAAGGTCTTCTTATTTACTATTAAAAACCCTCTCGTAGTAATACTGTGCAAATGTATTTCTCTAATATATTTTACATTCAAAATATTACAATTCCAATGCCAACGGAGAATGAAAAATGCAACTCATTTAAAATTATCAGGCGTAATTGCTCAGATTATTAAAGCTCAAAGCTAAAACTAAAAGCAAACAAAGTGACTGTATGTAAATGAAAGTATAATTTCTCCAAAAAGGATATTCCTGTACAAATAGAGGATGGTCAAAGCCTGCTTCATACCATGCAGACACGGGGAGAGAAAACTCTGACAAATTTCTTGGTATTGGGTCGAGACACCATCCGGCAAAACCTTCACTACGATTATGAAACTTTGACAAAACGACTCACAGATACCAAGGGCACATTAGAGAGCTGTCTGCTGGAGTTGTCACAGTATGGTGACTGCACAGATCAGGTGAGAATGAGTATCTTTATTCCAAAAAGAAATGATGCTTATTAAGTGAGCTTTTGAACACTGATTTTGAGGAAAAACACTGAAGATTTACAATTTTTAAACTAACTCTTTATATGACTTGAAATAAGAAACAATTGAGGCACAGGGTGAGCCAAAAATGTTATTCTTAACAAATGTTAAAAACTAAGTCATTCAGCATTGTTTAGGATCATATTTATCACCATTAAACCTTTTCAATTTTCTTCATCTTAGAAGTATGGCTATATTATACTTAAACTGAAGGCATTTTAGAGTAGATCACAATTATGGTATTGTTTTTCTGATTCTTGTCTCAGAAAATTAAAAATGGCTGGAATAGGCCATAACTTAGAGATATGATACTACAATGATCTATTTATTGAAGGGAAGAGTGCGGTGGTATATATTACATTGTGACTGTACAGTTCATGATTTATATATGTTCGTTGGGATTCCCTACGCCTTGGGTAGAGATTAAAACGTGGATTGGATCGAGTGGATTGGATTCATGTAAAAGGTGGATTGGATCGGGAATCTTCAAAATGTGGAATTTCTTATAAAAAAAATTCTGTTGATCTCCCTCTAAACAATTTCCCTCTACAGTATTACAGGTCCCTTTTGAGAAATCAGAACAAAGCAATGACAAATACATACTCCAATTAGTTCATGGACACTCTTAAGTATTTAACCGCTTTCCCTTGTAAATCAACTTTTGTAAGACATAGATCTTTAGAAAAAGAAAACCTGTCATTCAAATTAATTTGTGAATGTTCACAAAACATTTCTGGTATGTTCAGTTTGGATTGAAAACAGATGTTATGGATCTTCAAACCAGTCTGCCTTATGATTTATGAAATGTCTCAAATTACACTTGGAATGAATAAGATCATGTATGAGAAAGCGGGAACCAGGTCATCCTTCTAGCCCACCCAAGCAAAATAATATTACATCTATAATTTGACATTGTGCAAGTGAAGAGACCACCAATCTTCCTAAAGGGAGATCAATAGAATTTTTTTATAGGAAAATCCATATTTTGAAGATAGCCAATCCAATCCACCTTTTACATGAATCCAATCCACTCGATCCAATCCACCTTTTAATCTTTACCACGCCTTGGAGTTGCCAATTTCTAGTTGTAAATTGTGAATTGTAGGTTCTACAACATGAGTCAGAACATCCCAAGGTTCTACAACAACATGAGTCAGAACATCCCCAGGTTCTGCAACAACATGAGTCAGAATATCCATCACCAGGTTCTACAACAGCATGAGTCAGAACATCCCCAGGTTCTGCAACAACATGCGTCAGAATATCATCAGTTTCTACTTAAGTACAACAACATGAGTCAGAATATCCATCACCAGGTTCTACAACAACATGAGTCAGAACATCCCCAGGTTCTACAACATGAGTCAGAGCAATGCATCCCCAGGTTCTACAACAACATGCGTCAGAATATCCCCAGATTCTACAACAACAGGAGTCAGAACACCATCAGGTTCTACAACAACATGAGTCAGAATATCCATCACCAGATTCTGCAACAACAGGAGTCAGAACATCATCAGGTTCTACAACAACAGGAGTCAAAACATCATCAGGTTCTACAACAACATGAGTCAGAATATCCATTACCAGGTTCTACAACAGCATGAGTCAGAACATCCCCAGGTTCTACAACATGAGTCAGAGCAATGCATCCCCAGGTTCTACAACAACATGCATCAGAATATCCCCAGATTCTACAACAACAGGAGTCAGAACATCATCAGATTCTACAACAACATGAGTCAGAATATCCATCACCAGGTTCTACAACAACATGAGTCAGAACATACCAAGGTTCTACAACAACATGCGTCAGAACATCATCAGGTTCTACAACAACCCGAGTCAGAACATCATCAGGTTCTACAACATGAGTCAGAGCAATGCATCCCCAGGTTCTACAACAACATGCGTCAGAATATCCCCAGATTCTACAACAATAGGAGTCAGAACACCATCAGGTTCTACAACAACATGAGTCAGAACATCAGCAAGAGGTTCTCAGGGGTTGTCAGTTCATGATTACAGAAGAACTACCGCTTGATGTTGGTAGTATAATAACAAAACTGTATGACAGGGATGATTTTGAAGCTTTGTGTTTACAGATGAAGAAGCTCTCTACATGTTTGCTATGTGTTACAAAAAGTACACCTTTTCAAAATCATCTTAATGTTCATTGGGACAATGGCCTGGTAGTATACAGGAAAAATACTTTTGTCTCGCTGCTTTGTTTGTGCGCAAGATCTCGAAATATTGATGAAATAGTGATTAGTAGAATTTATTAAGTAAATTGATCAGAAGTATTTGAATTTATAGTACCTACGAAAACATATATTTGGTGAAAAATATCACTCTTGATAGCTAATACATTTTTATAGTCTCAGAGTGTTATTTAGATGGAAATTGGTGTTTGTTTCAAGGTAACACTGAATGTGTGCAAACCATCTTTTGTAGAAATGCCTTGTTAAGATATTCATTTGCAATAACTTTGTAAAGAACATGTAGTCATTTAATAAGGGAAATCTTAAATGGATGAATTGTGGTACCCCAATAAAAATGGTGGAGAGTATAAGATTTCTACTTGGCGAATGAATATGAACACTGTTATTTCAATACAGGATTTATCATACAGAAAAAGTGGAGATTGGTTAGCTCATTACATTTGGAAGATCTTTAAGATATTCAATTAATGGTTCTTACACAGTGAGCCTCTGAGAATAACAAGGCGTCGGTTGTTGGTAAACATTGGATTTCTTCTAAAAATTCAAAAATTGAAGTAGCATTAAGCGGTTCTGGTGTTTATTGTATTTTTGAGTTTTTGAGGGCTTTCATTGACATTTAGTCATGGGGTTATGGAAATTGTTTTTTCTTGTCAAATTTAACCAGTAATTGCATTATTCATTATGTAGGCATTTTAGTTTATGTGGACATACCTGAATCGGTGCATTTTCTGTGGTGTTATTGCCAACTCAAGGGTATGATATTGAGAAAAATATCGACGATGATCCTTTTAGCTGTGATCACTTTGGTTTTCATACTCTACAGCTACTATTATGTCACCACCAAAAGTGGTGACATATTGTTATGGTCTCCTTTTTTTTTGTGACAGCGGTTGGTGGTTGGCGTCCGGCGGTTGGTGGTTGGCGTCCGGCGGTTGGCGTCCGGCGTCTGTAACAATTTCTTACAACTTCCTATAACTTAACAAATACTGTTTAGACTGACTTCAATTTTTTTTCTAAATCATCTACATGTTCTTAGAAGTT